>JBBPCY010044904.1:0-13301 GCA_037974405.1 Brachyalestes nurse
TCTTTATGTGAGAGTGATTTTGTTCAAAGAACTTCATGAACATGTTTTGTAGCCCATAGACCAATTATAACTTGTTTTAAAAAAGTGAGTTTTGCATAATAAATCCCCTTTAATGTCCATTCATTTGGAATGAGATGTCCAACAAGCTTGTGTCGGTGTGATAGTCAGCTGTCCAGAGACTTTACACTTCTCTGCATTTAATGCATTTAAAAAAACGCTTTAGGCAGAAACTTTCACTTTTCTTAAAACATAATTGGAAAATATTGATGTTTACACTGTTCCACACTTTCATGGTGAATGGGCCAATAATAAATCACAAGAATAAGATCATGTTGCTACAATATCATGTTATGGACTGTCAGCATATTCATATTAAAGTTCTGCACACATAATTTCGTTCCAGTGTCGTGTTTATGTTCTGTTTGTGTGTAAACTGAACATTTATAATTAAGATAAGATAATTGTTTATTAGTCCCACATGTGGGAAATTTCCATTGCAGCAAGTGTACAGAACACAAGAAGAAAGAGCAGCACAACCAATAGAATAAAAGCTATACAACACAACAGTATCATAAAAAAAGAACTGTAATAATAATGCATCAGAACAACTGCACATTGCACACAATAATATTTTACCTGAAAAAGGCACATGCTGCACCAGAAATATTGCACACATCAGTCCTTGGTTTTTGGATTTGTGTGTGTGTCTGTGTGTGTTGTCAACTATGGGGTGTTGCTTGTAAAGTCTGACAGCAGCTGGAAGGAAAGACCTGCGGAATTTAATAGTTTATTTATAAATGTAAACACACGTCAACCAGCAAACCAGCCCACTACACTTTACAGTACATGGACCTTCTATTCCAGTGGTTCCTCTGCAGGGCCCTCCTTTTCTAGATAAAAACATTAAAGGCAAGTATCCTACCCACTAGCCCCAACCCCCCCCCCCCCCAACCAAATACAATAAAAAGTACAATTTACAACTAATACAAAAAATATAAATATAATGTAATGTATTAATGTATATAACTATAAATATATACATATTTACATTTGTATGTGTATTTTTTTGCTGTGAATGATCCACCATCATGATAGAGAGGTACATGTATGAAATTGCAAGGCAAAATAGTACCCAGTTAAACTTTTTACCATCATTACATATGAAAATTCAGCCATGTGTAGATTCACTGTTAAGTTTTGATCATGAACGAAATGGCCATATATGTGTTTGCAGTGTAAAGAATAAAGAAACCAGCAAGGGTCACGTATATATACAGGACAGCCCTGATAATCCGCGGTTCAGAGTTCGCAGCTTCTTTCTAAGTTTGTGGATTTTTTCTTAGAAAACTAATAATTGTTCATGGAACCCCCTCGACAAATTCACAGAAACTGCAGAAATCCCCCGCATTTTTTTTGCTTTTTTCTTGGCAGTATATCATTTTTCATGCATTGTAGTTTAGTGCTAAATTCTTAAGAAAAATATAATTGACTAATTTTGTAACATAAATATTAAGGTATATTCATGTTATAATGTTTTGTGGAGAGAAACACACAGAAAGGCGTCTTGTGACGGTGAAATACCACTGTACTCAGAGGCGGGAGGTTTGAAAGTAGCCAATCCGAGAGCGTTATTTATCTCTCCATGGTGCTGATTGGCTGTTGAACTGTGACGCTACAGTCCAAAATTCCCCCCGTGGAGCGTCTCGATTTTTATTACTGTAAATTAAATGAATTTATTGCTGTATTTACCTGCTTATCCCAAAGAAAACGCGCTGCATGAATTACAGTCCAGTCTGTACAGGGGTAACATCGGTATTTACATTCTAGCACTGCAGGAGTTCAGTGTAAACTGTACAGTAAGGATACGGGTTTACCTTTACAGTTTCTTTAAGGGTAACGAGTTTAAAATGAAATACAAATGTTTTGGGTGGATATCTGGATGGCATATGTAGGGTTTACACTATAAAATAGACATTTTTAGCCATTTCTTTACCACATCACATATTCGTGGTTTTTCACTATATGTGGGTGCTCTTGGAACGTAACACCCACAAATGTCAGGGGTTTGCACAACTGGAGTGTCCAATTTAGTTTTAGTTAGTTTATTTGTAAGATTTCACTACATCTGTACTTTTATAACTATACATGTGACAAATATAATCTTTAGCCCTCCTTTCCCCGCTAAAGTCACTCTTTAGTACAGAAACAGTTTAACCCACAGCCACTAGGTGGCAGCACAGCAACGAATACTACAAAACATGTTTGAGTTCAGAGCACAACAACGTGGCAGTGAGAGGGAGAAGTTTTAGGATGATAAACCTGGAACTCATGAGGCTCGTTGGTCTAGGGGTATGATTCTCGCTTAGGGTGCGAGAGGTCCCGGGTTCAAATCCCGGACGAGCCCACGTTTTATGCTTTTAAACTCCTTTCAAGGCACAAAATATAATTTCAGTTTCTTTTGGATGTCCAATGGTATCATTATGTGCAATATGTGTAATATAAGTATGATGTGCAATAGTATTATGTGCAATATCATTAATAGTATGTAGAATATCAGCATGTGCAATAGTTTAATGTACAAAATCGTTACTTTTATGTAGTCACTTACAGACTAGGTTTACAGTACAAACTCCAAACCACTATTTGTTTACAACATGACTTCATTGGGAACTTCATTTATAGCATTTAAATCCACCTGACCACAGCATAAAGTGTGTATATAGCTGAGTATTTCCTGGGGAGTTTTATTCTGATTTTATGGTTATATTGTTCTTATCTTTGAGCAACTGTGCACTTAAAGCATTAGCAAGTACCCCCAGGATCAATAAATATTTCTGATCCTGATGAAGAGCTTGTCTGTATTTCTTATCAGTGCAAAATGCCTTCTTTTCTATAATTGGAAAATGTATATGTAAAAAGTTGTATATGACTGGGAAACTCTAGTTGACCTTTGCACTGTGTAAAATGAAATAGAAACAATAAAAATAAAATACATTATCCTCAACTAAAAGGTAAGAATTGCTTCTTTTAACCTTTGCCATGTTGGAGATAAGAGGTTTTGTACTGACAGCGACACAAGGCATCCAATCCACCCATTTCTATGCATTGAAGTTTTAATAGTATGAAACTATTAAATATGAAAAGGCATAAACATGTTCCCCCATGCAAGTAGATTTATGGCACTAAAAAAAGAACACAGACAAGTTGAATTTTAAAAGACAAACTTTATTATCTATGGTTTGCCATTAAAATGAGTTTAATAATCATAAAGCAGGACATTTACATTATAAAACAAACCTTGTTCGGCTTAAAACACTGCCCTGTCGGACAGTAATAGTGGCGGGATTCCAACCACACATGCTAAAATCCAACCACACAAGACAAAGTTTCAGCGGCAGCCCACAAAGGACTCATTATACTTGTCCATTGACTTCAGCGAGGGCCGAGACTTCTGTTTGAAGATGGGCGAACGCAGGAACCGAGTGTCTGTAAACTTGTCGCCACGACGAAGTTTCCTGATGTAAGGAATATAACAAAAATGAGTGAGAATGGAAGAAAAAGTTCACACAGAATCAAAAGTCAGGGTCAATTTGGGGGGTCAGTTTAATAGCACTGGTTTTGTCAGGCTAGAATAGACAATAAAAAAAATCTATGTATCTAATATCTAAACATTTATATATATATATATATATATATATAAATAAAAACATTATATAAAATATAAAACTTAAAGAACAGCTGCTCTTTCCAGTGAGTGCTTCTCCAATAAAGCAGAAATGAAGTTTTGATCAAACAGAGACAACACACGTACAAAATGGGCACTAAAAACTTAAACAGAGGGGGCGGGACTCACGAGCTGATTGACGGCTCCTTGTAGTTGACGGCACTAGTGCAGCGTCTCTTGCGGTTCGCGCTGGGGGAGGAGTCTCGGCCAGGCAGAGGGTTCTGATAGGCTGCAGGGGAGAGATTTGTCACATCACTCAAAGCCAAGCCCAGACAGGAACGTACAACCAGCCCACCTGTAGAGACAGAAGTAGTGCACAAGGGCGAAGAAAGACATGCACAATGCATGAAACAACACTGCCACAATGTTCTCACAGCCTTTGGGAGACTGTTAGGACATTACATTAATAAGTGCAACACAATGCATATATATGCAGATTGCCCTTTGTGAAGTTTGTGGAGAAAGAGGATCAGAAAAGAAGCAAAATATGAAGTATGTGATAAGAAAGTCAAAAGAAAAGCCAACTAGGGCCAGCCGGAATTATGAGTATTTGAGTAATTATTATATTTGAGAATTTGTTAAATATTGAATATTTGTGTATTCTATTGGTGCTTGCATCTATATTTAATTGAAGAAAGCCTTGTCTTTTACCCTGAAGAGACACAGTTTCCACATCTTTTCTTAGACAAGTCATTTTTAAAAATACTAATAGTGACTAATAGTGAATTGTTCTAGTGAATAGTGAAAAAGACTAATAGTGAATTGTTACTACATAGTAAAAAAAATTAAATACATATGTCGAATCACACCGGGACAACAAACTACACCAATTTTCATGCAGACACCGGACTTACAAGAGCAGGCTTAATAAATACCAAGTACAAACTGTAAAAAAGAGGTTGGCATGTCTAATGGATCCTCTCAGTTAAGTAAGCATGCTCTGGCAGTAGATAAGAACTGAAATCCTGATGGTGATAGACTAATAAATGTTGCACCCTTAGTAACTAAGTACCTCACGAAAGCTGTATTTAAATGAGCAGCTGAAATTGTGGCTTCCAGTGCAACATATGG
The DNA here is from genome assembly GCA_037974405.1 of Brachyalestes nurse. Lineage (NCBI taxonomy): Eukaryota > Metazoa > Chordata > Actinopteri > Characiformes > Alestidae > Brachyalestes > Brachyalestes nurse. The sequence goes on from JBBPCY010044904.1 coordinate 4,796, forward strand.
CACGCAAGCAGCTGACTAATACATTGTTGCTTGCCATTGGATACATTATGGTTAATGTAAACTACATGTTTTGGTTCAGTGTGAAAATTGAGGTTTTTGAAAACTACGGCCAAAGTGGCGAATTTTGAAAACTTTCTGCGTTTACGTGTGGACGAGAAAAACGAAGATTTGGAAAAACGGACCGCTTCGTGTCATATGTATGCGCCGTATTTACATCAGGTTTTCATTTACAATCCTGATGTACTACTGCCCTCAACCTGGTTAGGAGTTCTGGCCTGTACATACTCAGGAGGAGTTTCTGTCCCTCCAGTGTGAAGGACAGAGACGCCAGAGTCGCTTCAGACGCTGTTATATTCGACACAGACAGTCTCTGGTAATGAGGTCCCCCCTCTAAGGCTTCTCATTGGTCACCAGTGCTGCCCTGTTTAAGGTCATATCGCCACCTGCTGCCTTGGCAGGGTTTTGACAGGTTTTTTGTGATTGCGTGTGGACGGAGATATTTTCGAAAACGTGCTTGCGCGAACATGAAAGAAAAAAAAAAAAAAACACAAAAAAAAAAGAAAACGGAAAATGTCCTTTTTCAGAAATACCCATGTACGTGTGGACATGGCCTAAAAAGCGTTAATGTTTTCAGGGGTGACTGACAACAAGCATTTGATTGCTTGTTCTAAAATAACAATGAAATGCTATTCGGGCCAGCCCTACAAAGAACACAGAGGAAAACCGGAAAAGATTAAATTAATGTTAAGAGGGAAAAAAAAGATGTATAACTAGTCTTAGTCTAGTTTTAGACTAGACCAAAACTAGTCGTCAGTTTTCTGACATTTTTGAAATTGTACATCAGAACTGAGAAATCTAAGTATCCCACAGCACTACAAAAATTTCATTCAAACGCATATACTCTTTCCTATGAAAAACCAAATGGTTAAATTTTCATATTACATCTACAGTAATCCCCCAGTTTTACGCGGATCAGGACCCGCGGATTCAGTCACACATGGAGTTTTTTTTTTTTTTTAAACTGAACTCATAGTTTTACGTGGAAATCACACAAGGGGACTCAGGGCAGGCTGTAGCCGACCTGGATACACTTTTTTCTAATTCCCCACCAGGGTTGAGCCCCGCACTTCAAGCGCGATTTCTCCATGGTGCAAGCACTCAGACACTTCAAACTCCACAGTTCAGTAGATCTCCAGGAGACCTTTCCAACGAGCCCTCATTTGTATTTTTATCTCGAGTAGATCAGGGGTTATTCCCTGAAAACCGTTCACCTCGCCGCGGTGTCCCAATACTTTTGACCAGCGACCTTCCGACTTGCATATGCCGGCGGGGAATTTAAATTAAGGAATGGATTCTTAATTGATAATTCAGTCCCACTAATAACAGACTTGGTGCTTCTCAGTCCGCACGAGGGGCTTTGGATGCAGGCTTTCACAGCTTTTACTCTAGTTTAAAAAAAGTGGTGCAGGGGAGCTTAGGGTTACCTTTTCTCCTTTTAGACTTATCCATCACCACTGGCAAGTCATTCTCCTGCTCAGACAATTTGCCTGGGCAGTTTGTGAGTTCCAAGAAAGGACTTTCAATCATTATCCCCGCCTGTCCAGCAGTGGCAACTGGCAGTGGAGATGCATTTTCCATTTTGGGGGAAGAAGCTAGAAAGAAAACGTGTCTTTATTAGAAAAAGAAACTACAAAACATTCCATTTAAATGACAGAGCATGAAGGGTTCATCAATTACAAATGCAGAAGCTGATAAGCCAGAATACCTTCGTTGCTCTCTTGAGCTGGGGTAGACTGGTTGGAATTCTCAGGAGGTAGACATATGGGGGATTCTGGGAAATGTAGGTCAGTATCTGGAAATTGAGAGAGATGTAGCTCTGTAGGTACTGGCAGTACATTAATCGAGGTTTCCGCACATGATTTGCTGATCTCTGAAGAACAAACAAAAAATTACCATCACTATTGGCAAGGTAAAGCATAACATAGGTCAACAGTTTTTTTCTTGGAAATCATCAGAAACCACAACACACTTTTCTAAACCAGTTTTTCATGCTGATTTCAGATCTGCTTTCAGTTGTTGTCACATCAACTTTTTTGAATTATGAGTAATATTAGATTTGCAATGGACTTGCAATAGGTTTTTTATTAAACCACAGGCACCAATCAAGTAACTGTTTCAATATTTTCAGTGTGAAGTCAGATAGGAGCACACTGTGGCATAGATATAATGATCAGTGTCAGTCAGATACCACTGTTTTTTCAAAAACGCTCAGCATATGATTATTATATTATAATTATACCAACTATCATGCAATATCACAAAAGCTGTACATGCTAGGCAAAAACTAAACACAGATTTGAAATCTGCATAAACTTATTTCTGTTGACCTGTGTAATGAACTACTTGGCTAATGCATGAGCAAATAAGCAAATTAGTAAAAGGTAATTCTATTATGCCAGATTAGTTAATTGTTTTGCACCCATAAGACTCCAGTTATGCTAATGGAACAAATCTGAAAGTCACCTGTATGCTCCACAGCAGTATATACTGCATTTTCTTTCCCTCTGTTTTGAGCGGACCTCCTCTTGGAGCGAGCACGCCGAGTCGGCGGGCTGCGAGCTCGTCTAAACTTCTTGCCTGGAACGTAGAGACTGTCGTCCGCCGCCTCCTCTGGTTCTGAAACACTGGAATCCACCTCAAGAGCGGCAGGACTGGGTGGGGCAACAGGAGAAGGCAGGGCTTCCTCCAGCTGGTTCTCTGGAGCTTTGTTGCCGGCTCTGAAGGGCGTGATGTGGACGGCCTCCTCACAGTCAAAGTCGAAGGTGTCGTTGCCACCCAGAGAGGAGTTGAGTCGGTCGCTGGGGGCGTGAGCTGCTTGATTCCGGCTGCGTGAGCGATCTCGGCTCTTGGAGCGCGCTCTCGGCTTGGTATTCTCCCACGGCTTCTTCAGAGGGGCACGGTCCGGCTTGCGGCCCCTCTCAGGTTTGGATCGTGTGGGGGGCTGGGCGGGTTTCTTCTTCGCCTGTCGGGAAACGTTGCGCTTCGGAGGCTCAGGAGTGGAGTGTCGGGTGGTGGAGAGTTCTGAAGGTTCAGGGTCTGGCACTGACCTGGAACTGTCAGTCAAATTGGCTGGAAGTGATTTCTGACCTGCAACTAATGGATCATTACTGTTTAGATCATGCTCAGCAATGTCTGTCTCTGGGTTGAGCTCCGGGCCCTGCTCAAGTCCTGCAGCCATGCCTGAAGGTGGGGGTTCCAGCTCTTCTGTAACACCCATAGAGGCAGGATCAAACAGTGAGCTCCGCCTCCGCTCAGAACGTTTCCTTCCATCTCGCCGACGGCGTGTTCCTATGGTCGCTGGCAAAGAAACCTGTACATTGGCAGGTCTGCTAGGAAAGGTATCTATAAATAATAATATATTTTAAAAAAAGCAGAACAACTTACACATACCTTTCACCCCACCATCCTACACATTTTATTGGAGCTCTAGCACAGCTAGTTCACAAAACAGAATATGTCCAATAACCTTGTTTGAGGGATGTGCAATAGGAATGGACCGGCTTGACTTTGGCCTTAATATGGTTAAACTTCTGCTTATTTTTAAATGAGCTTTCCTACCAGCTTAGTTCAGACAAAAAATAGGTAAAATTTACAAATAGATACTTTTTCAGAATTATATTGTTTAGATTTAGTTCAAAAACAAATAAAAAAAATACTGCATTACTGTAAAATTGCAAAAACAATCACCATGGCAACCTAAACAGCACACTAAGGTCTTCTGTTCAACAGTGAATTGGGACATTCATGAATAACTTACCAGCCTCTGAAGAACAGGCCTCAAGAAGTGGTTCGGCTGGACTGAGCTCTTCTTCTTGATTGACTGTTTCAGTTTGGACCACAGGTCTGAACCACAAAGGCATTAGCATTTTAAATACAGTTACTGACACTAAGTAAACAAAAGGAGAGTTACATCTGCACACCAGTGAGCTGGACTGTTTAAACCATAACCTACTAGCCAAGCATTTAAAATATCGATTTAAGTTTCGGATATTAACCTTTTGAACTCCATGAACGTAACCTTCTTAGACTTCTTAGACAATATACGATCGTCTATGTACTCTATACGATACGAAGTCCCGTGTTTGTGCAATAAATTATTCCAGACTAATTGTGTGCGCAAAGGAGGGTAAATTTAAAGGGATTCCCACAAAAAAACACACTGCTGAAACTACATAAAACATCCATATTATTTACTTTAGGCGCAAAGAAAGCGTGCATTGGATTCAGTGTAACAAATTCATCAGTTTTTCCCCACTGTCTTTCTATATAATACATATACATTAATTTTCATTCTGTTGCTCTATTATTATTATTATTTTGTAATGGTGGTGTGTCATATGTTTGTAACTGCTGGGTGACTGCATTCTAGAGGTCATCTGATCAACTTCCTCAGCAGTAATAATGATACCAAGGAAGGTCAAATTCTGTCTGGAAATAAGCACATTTTTATATTGTAATAAGCCATAGAATGTCCCAGCTTGAAAAAAAAATTACATAACAATGGCTATGGACCTTTACCACACACATTTCTAAAGTCAAATCTCTGCTGAAAAACATTGTCATGTTGAAATAGAAGCAAAGACCCAAAAATAAAGGGATGCAAAAACACTCAAAAATGGAGCCCAGAGTTCAAAGGGTTAAACAAATAATTCTACAACTGTAAACAGTAGACTGAAAATTACTATTCGAGAACTTCAACTAAATACCTATTACCAGAGAGAAGCATCACACTCACTCAGTGCTTTCAGAATCAGGAAGGATCAGTTGTGGTTCCTGTGAAGATGGCATCTAAAAGCAAAGAGAGGATAAAAGAACTTATAGCAACAACAAAAAAATAACAATAAAGTAACATGCTGTAAGTCTACATACTACATTCAAGCATAGCGTCTTTATGGACCGTGCAGAAAGACAGAATTGCATGATTTTAAATACATAATAAATGTGCATGTTCAATTTGTCAACAAACACATCACAGTAACTGAAACTGACCAGTGTGCCTTTTTGGGGAGCACTCATTTGATAATGCTTTAATGCAGAGGTCAATCCAGCCTTAAAGACTAAAGGCAAGGTGCAGCCAAAACTGTTACTAACTTATCCTTTTAAAATATGATTATCACTAAGAAGCAGCAAGCCATCTAACTAAAATCCAGTTCACAATGACCTAATCGAGAGTAACTCACCTGAGCTGTTTTCACCGCATCAGCTTCTCGGAGTGCCCTTTTCAACATCAAGAGGTGAAAAATCAAAGCCTGCCTCTCTCTCTTCATCTGTAGAATGATCCCCTGTGCTTGCCGTACCTTCTCCCTCTCCGCCTGCAGAGCCAGGGCCAGGGCCTTGTTGTTCACCTGCACACTCTTCAGCACAAACGGCTTCACGGATGCTGTTGAGAGCATGAAAACAAAATCAGAAGTAGAAAACTCCATTGATCCCAGAGGAAGTTGCTTACGATGAGATGAGACGAGAACAATATAAAGTCTATATAAATCTAACAAAAATCACTGCAGAAAAAACCTCAATATGAATTACACTGTGCTGTTTACACAATTGCTTGGGCATTAATACCATAGACAAGCAACTTACAAGTTAGGTCAATTAATAGTAACACAAATAGTGGTTAGGAGTATGTTACTGCATGTAACATATGAGTATAAATAACATTGACAATTATCATTGGTATATGCAATACTGACATAAGTAGTGATAATGCTGACAGCCAAGCTCTATGCTCCCAATTCAAGACAAATTATGCCAATTATGTAATTAACAAGTAAGAAAGATGTTGGGAGTCAATATCATTAGAAACTCTATCATTAGAAAATGTAATGCTCAGCCCTCCACAGCAGCTCTAAATTTCCCGTTACCTGCATTTTTGTTCTTCAGTTTTGACAGCCCACAGCTTGCAGCACTAGCACTTGCCAGTCGCCGGTTTCTTTTTTCCTTCATCTTCTCTTTGATGTCGTCCAGACTCTGCTGGAACGACTTCTTCTGGGCCACCCGCTCCCGAACCATGGCGTACCACGCTGCAAGAGAAACCAAAACTCAGTTGTTTTCCGGTTTTAAGATTCCCAGTCTTCCCAATGGGTCCCAATCTTGGGGCCTCACTTTAGTGACATCAACCCATTTCCTTTAAGTATAATTTAGGGTATTCTAGCTAAAATGTGCAGCACAGAGACTCCAGAACAGGCTTGGAAACAAGTGCTGCTGAAAAAACAAGTGTACAATTAAAAATGCTTAAATGAAGGCGGTCTCTGAGGAGGCATGGCTATGGGGGCAGGGGTTCTTGTACTCAGAACAGTGGGAACCTCTAACTGAAAAGGGCCTCTTTATTTTCTTTAGCTATGGTTCCATCTTATAGTGGCTTAAAATATTTCTATTTTTTAATTTGAAAGGACATATCCAACAGCACCTAAACACTAATCTCTCAGACATGGCTATAAGGACAGGGGTTCCTATACATAAAACAGTGGAAATATCTGAAAAGGAATGGGATATCTTACTTCATAGCCATGGTAAGTGCCTTGAAAGATGAATCCCTTTCCCAATTTAAACCGTAAATACTAATAGCCACTATTAAAAGTCATATTTACTCTACATTATAATATTCCTGATATACTGTCCTACAGTAACGTGCAACATATGAGGGGTACCATGGAACGAGTCATATAAAATAATCAGATAATTCCTGTGTACTAGGGATGAGCACAACACGGCAGCTTGCATATCAAAATGTAAAAGGGGATGAATCACTTCATTATTCACACTAGATTAAAAAAACTAAAAGGTTATTACTAAAAGGTACTAAAGCACAGTAAAATATGAACATTTCAGCAATACAAGCATGAAAGTACTAATTTGCCTTAAAAGATTTAATACATGCAATGCAAACCTGCAAAAATTTTCGTGATTTTTTAGTCTTCTCTGTCTGTTAATGTGTTTGTGTCTGATTCAGCATGTTTGTTACTTTGTGCTTGTGTCTGTTTGTTACTGACTACAGATTAACGTTACTTACTACTGTTTACTTGTATCTGTCTGATTCTGTTTTATGTGTTTGTGTCTGTTTCTCTGTTTTGTGCTTCTCTGTTCTTGTGTGTTTGTGTCCGTTTCTCTATGTTGTGTTTTTCTGTGTGTTTGTGTATTTTTAAGGGGTTTCTGTCAGTGTGATCCTGTTTCTGTGTCCGTTAGCATTCTCCGTTTTTATGTATCTTAGCTCAAACCTAACACAAATTACTCAAGCACGAGTTCATTTCGACTCACCGTTTCACACGGGACTCCGCGATATTATCAGTATTAGTATTGTTAATATTGTTGTTGTTTTTAAATCAGAAAACAGAAATCGCGACACAGTCCTCTCCGGGCTCGGTCTCTGACGTCATTTCCCCCTTTCCGTGCGTTGACATTCGAAATGTGCGCCGCGGTCTCTGATTGGTCAAGGACGCTGGTTCATTGCGTAATTTCCGTCTAATGTCCAAACTACACACACACTATCCAAAAACTTTAAAAACATTACATACTTAGTAACTACTGTGGTGCTGTTGGAGTCTGGAACTGTAGAAACAAAAGAAAGTAAAGAAGCCATAGAAACCGAAATCAAAGACATGAAAGTGAGTTTTATTCTACAACAAAGCATATTTAAAAAACAAAGCCCATTACTATCAGCTCCACATTCAGTCCCACTGACAGCAGAACAGTTTTACTGACAAAGCTGAGTCAGCGCAGAGCTCAGTTTTACATGCACAATTCTATGAAACTGACAAATGTCGCTCTGTAGGTGATTTTTTCAGGACTCTCTCAGATTGTGCAATATTACTCATCTGTATGTTATTGAATGTTTGTTCATCCCCCCCCCCCCCATCACAGACTGCTACTCTCATTGTATTAATTGCACAAACACTGTAAGTTTACAAAATCACTTGCACTAATAGTTATTTTATCTGATTGTTACTTTGTTAGAGTTATCTGATTGTTACTTATTTTATCTAAATTGTTACTTTGAAATTTTATTTGCACTATTTTACTGTTCTTATTGTATATCTGTAGTCCATTTGTTGAATTAAGCATGTTTACGACAAAAGAATTTCCCTCGGGATAAATAAAGTTATTTCTTATTACATTCTTTACATTATACTACACATAACATTACATTCATTTGACGCTTTTGTCCAACTTGAGGAACATTACATTCTACATGCGATTAACATTTTAACATCTTGGCGTATTCTTTGCAACACCACTCAGACAGACAGACAGACAGAAACACACACACTTTTTTTCCACCAGATGGCGCTGAAACCCATCCATTCAGAGACCCGGAACCTTGATGAAGCTGGCATGGTGGGTCGGTCTCTCTCTCGGTCTCTCTCTCGCTCTCTCTCTATCTCTCTCTCTCTCTCTCTCTCTCTCTCTCTCTCTCTCTTTTTTTTTCTCTCTCTCTCTCTCTATCTCTCTC
>JBBPCY010044990.1:0-13296 GCA_037974405.1 Brachyalestes nurse
GTGATCCTATTAAGCCATTTGTGCAAACTGTAGATGAAAAGGAAGGTTGTATGATCTCTGTTCTCTTACAGAAGCACGGTGACAAGCTGAGACCAGTGGCTTATTTCTCAGGAAAACTGGGCCCAGTGGCAGGTGGCCTTCCTTTCTGGTTAAGAGCTGTAGCAGCTGCAGAAAAGGCTGTGTTTGCCTCAAGCGACATTGTAGGTTACTCTGATCTCACACATTTGGTTGCACACGCTCGCTAAGAGGATAACAGGGCAGGCATGGGAATCTAAAAACTGAAGTGTGACTCTCAAACCATTTTCACTAATACAGATGAGTGGTTCTGAAAATCTTTCTCCTGCCTCATGACCAGAAGCACTCACTGTAATGTTTGGAAGTTAATTTTGGAGCAGTTTGTACTCTGGAACATTGAGACGGTGGCTGTGTGTACGTCAGCAGCTTTCTTCTCCACTTGCTTTTTCTCTTTTTCTCTGACTGGACTGTTCAGTTCTGATCAGGTTAGACGTTTCACACAACACACACTGTTTCTTCACCTGCTGAGCTATTTCTGGTCTTAGCCCGTTCAGGAAGCTGTTGTGTAGATGTGCTTCCAGGTTCCAGGAGCTGCGCCTCAAGCAGACAGACCTTCGACAGGTTTCTCAATGCAACAATGTCTCTCCTGCACTTCCATGAGTCTTGCCAATTATCCAGAAACTCTCTTGTTTCTTCTTGTTTACACATGCCGATCATGGTCATGTCTTTCTGTACCGGGAAAGCTTCAATCTGTTTGTCTCTGAATTGTTCAGGCCGGCCACATATGTTTGGTTTTCTACACTGTCTCAGTCTGTGTTTACCAGGCGTCGATCATCTTCTGGCCATCCCTGTGATGCTTTTGTCCAGTCACTACCTAGTTTTGTCATGAGGAGGCATCACAGTTTGTGTTTTGGGCCTGAATTCTTTGCAGAAAACCAGAAGTTCATCTCTGAACTTCTTTCCACCTACTTCATGCAGATTGGGCGGGTGAACCATGTTTCATTGATTTCAGTGAGAGTCCAGGCTCTCTGCATGAGTATTGGCCCATTCGCACCAGTGACTTCAATCATAGGTGTCATGATCACATGGTGTACTTCTCCATCTGCTGCTGCTCGACCAGGGCTGGATGTCATGCTGTTTATGAGCATCCTAACCCAGATTATTTTTTATGCTTACATAATCACTCTACACTTTTCCTCTCCTAGGAAGTATCCAAACACAAGGTAACAATACAGCATATAATAACAATACAGCATATAATGGGTCTCACTGGGTAAAAATGAGTCCTGTAGTTAATTATCCCAGGCCATGGCATGATGTACAGTTGCGGAAAGCATGCATGCTCTCACCTACCAAGTGTATGATGGGGCTGCTGCTCAGTAGCCATATCAGCTGTAGTTCCAGTAGAAGCTCAGCAGCTTTCAGGTTATTTGCCAGTATAGAGTACAAAGAGAAGCTTGGGTGTAGAAGAGGTTCCACAGAAATATAATGGGATGGTCTATATTTTTAGGAGTTGGAACCACAAAGGCTCTGAATAAGGTAAATGGGCTAGCATGGGAAATATTGCACTTGGCAAATATGACTGAAAATGCAATCATTTTGTTGAGTTATCTGGTTATAATTGGATTTTTCATGCCATTTTAACAGTTGGAGTGGGATTACTGTTCTGCATGATCTGTCTACCAATATTGTTGCCGTGCATCAAGCGGTCAGTAATGTCCGTGACTAGTACTATGTTTACCCAGCAAAATAACACTTATGTGCACATGATGGTACCCCAAACTGTAAATCAGCAGAGCAGTCATCCGACTTCAAGTCCGAGCCCAACACTGAGGGATGATAATAATTTGTACTGTTCATATTAAGATCTCTTGTGAAGAGGATAAGGGCGTAGAGAAGGTGTTTCCTATCTGTGTTAAAGATCATTCTAACAGAGAAAGTTACGATGAAATGTAAAACAGTTAGATTTCTCATTAATGAGGCATTATCGAAAGCGGAAACTCATGGTAATGGTGGAATAAAAGAAAAGAGAATGAAGATTGTTTCATGTAACAAAAGGGGGAAATAATAAAGAAAATATGTATTAAAGGTGTTTTTTAAACTTATATGAGGAACGTTCACTGAAAAATAGCCTAAGCTTGCACCACCTAATAAGGAGATAATCTGCTTTGCTTTCGGATGCATGTGTGTGTATGAGAGAGCAGAGGAATGTTCATGTATGCTATGGATGACCTTTTAAGGACAAGAGGTTTTCGCTGATGTTTTCACATGTTACTCTTATAGGAGGTCGAAGTTCCCCCCGATGGAGATTTTGACATTTCCAAAACAATCAGCAAAAGCTCCCCAAGTCTTTGTCCTAGAAACATATAAGTAACACGACTAGAAACCTTGAAGACTCTAGTCTTCAGATTTGTATGGTTTAAAATAAAATATATCGATGGCACTTCATAAATAGGATTAAAAAGGAAGCATATACAGTAGGCTAATCAGCCAACATTAGGCTAAATATCATGCATTACACTTTTTCGGGTTAGCTTATAAAGAGAATGAAGCTGTATCTAGTCTTTTGCTGGCCAGATGATCATATGCAGGGTGCAGGGAAGTGTGGTGCAGGTAATGTGTACCTTTGCCTTTGTCAGAGAATAAATTAAGCTGCTTGGCATTTTGATTAGACTACTTATTGCATTCTTTTTTTATACTGATATACCTATACTTTCTTTATACTTGTATACTTAGACTTATTTATTTATACTGATTTTTTTACTTACAGTATTTTTGTGATGTTGATACTTATTTCTTCCATTTTACCATGTGTAGCAGAGTCTATGTTGTACCAGCAACTGCATGTGACAAATAAAAGTCTTGAACTCTTCAATCTTGAATCTTGAAGAGTGAGTATTTCAGTATTTGTAAAAGATTTAGAAGATTTAGTTACTACAAAAGATATTGGTGCAGGGACAGGCAGATAATGACAGACATTGACACCCGGCCATTAACAGGGGGAGGGGGAAGTTACAGATGTGAAACACCCATCTAGTGAATATGCATGTGAAAGAGCAGAGAAAAAGTGGGTAAGCTTTCTTAATCACAATTTGTAGTAAAACTACAAATGTAATTGAATTCGTTTTTTAAATATTGTGTAAACATGACATGACAAAAAATATTTTCAGAGGTCATGAAAAAGTAAAAAACTTCTTACCTTTTTGTAGCTAAGAAAAAGGCTTTTCAAACTTCAAAAGTCTTGCTCAGATATATTTAGGGTGTATTTTCTTTTCTTTTTTGAGGACCTCTGAAAATAGTTTTTGTCATGTCATGTTTACACAATATTTTTTTAAAAAATCATTACATTCACTTTACTCACATATTATTGTTCCTGAGTCTTTCCACAATATAACCATGTGTGTCTCCTTAGGCATAGATCTTTTAGAGAAATGAAATACTTAAAAATGTAAAGGTGTAGCTAACTGCCTCAAAGTGCCAGAAAGGCCTCGGGCCTTAACCCTGACCTACCCACTTAAGAATTTGTCCCTTGACAGGATCAGGCCGCTCTGTTTCCAAAACCGAGGGAGTAATTCGCTGTTTGCCCACCCCGTTAACACGCTGTGGACGGTCTTAATTTGTATGCTTGGAATTAAGAAACCTCAAACTATCTATCATCATAAGATAGCGTAACGCCTAATACTGCTTGGAATCGCGCAGCATTTCACAAAACCTTCATTAGGACGCCTCTATACGTATGTCTCTATCGACATAATTTACAGTCAAAGATCAATCTTAAACTCACTTTAGTGCTGATTCAATCTGGCCACCGCACTCCACATACTGCATGATGGAGGGATCTGAATTTTTTTCTCAACGATGAGGTCTTCAAGGATGAGGGAGTATTTTTGTCCTCATGTGCATCCTCCAGAGCCTCCCATCCACAGCCTATGCAGAGGCCTATGAGCGGCCCCACGTCGGGTGCCAAAATTGTCATGGCAATTCTCAGTTGAATCACACACAAAACAGAAACCCTCTTTAACCCTCTGAGGTCGAAGCTCCCCCCAGGGAGAGATTTTGTCCTTTCTAAAACAATCATCTAAAGTGCAGTGAGTATATGTCCTAGAAACATATAAGTCACACCATTAGAAACCTTGAAGACTCTAGTTTTCAAATATGTATGATTTAAAATAAAATATATTGATGTCGCTTCATAAATAGGATAAAAATGAAGCATGCAATTTTCTGTCTGGCTTCTAGCTGCAGCCACGCTCTTCAGCCATTCAGATGTAAAACAGCAATCTGAATAAATAAATAGCAGTGGTGTGATTGGCTCATTGTGCAGCAGGGGGCGGTGAGAACTCACTTTGGAGAGTGAGTCAGACACGCAAAGTCTGATTTATCTGGTGAGACAGCGAGGATGAACAGAGTAAGTAGCCTAATATCTGTTTTACTAGTTGTTGTTGGTGCTTTTTCCGTTAGCTTATGAAGTTATATCTGGTCTGCTGCTGGCCAGATGACCATATGGCTAAAATCCAGGCCATGTTGTGCCCAGAATTGCATTAAAAGTAGGCTAATCAGCCAACATTAGGCTAAATAGGCTAATCATACATCACACTTTTTGGTCAGGTTATAAGAAGAATGAAGCTGTCCAGATGATCATATGCAGGGTGCAGGGAAGTGTGGTGCATGTAATGTATACCTTTGCCTTCATCAGAAAATAAACTGTTTAAACTGTGATTACACTGCTTATTGCATTTTTATTTATACTTATATTCTTATACTTTATTAATACTTGTACTTATATATTTATACTCTTTTTTACTTATACTACGTTGATACTTCTTTCTTCCATGTTGCCGTGTGTAGCAGAGTCTGTTGTACCAGCAACTGCATGTGACAAATAAAAGACTTGAACTCTGAGTATTTAGATATTTGTAAAACATTTAGAAGATTTAGTTACTACAAAAACTTTGGGAGCAGGACCATACAGACAATGATAGCCATTGACACCTGGCCATTGACTGTGGGAGGGGGAAGTTACAGGTGTGAAACACCCATCTAGTGAATATGCATGTGAAAGAGCAGAGAAATGTGGGTCATCTTACTTGATCACAATTTGTAGTAAAATTACAAAACATTTCTTAATGCTCTGCTTTACCTTCTTTTTTTAAGCTAACATGTTTACAACTTTCAAACTTCAAAAGTCTTGCTCACATATATTTAGGGTGTGTATTTTTACTTTGTTTGAACACCTCTGAAAATCACACCTCTGTTTTTTCATGTCATGTTTACACAATATGTAAAAAAATGCTAATTTCGTTACATTCACTTTACTCACATATTACTGCTGAGGCTTTCTAGAATATAACCATATGTGTCACCTAACTAAAGATGTTTTTAGTTAGAATAAATACTTTAAATAAATGTAAAGGTGTAGCAAACTGCCTCAAAGTGCCAGGAAGACCTCGGACCTCAGAGGGTTAAGAATCCCCTTTATTACTAAATAGTTAAATAATAAAACAGTTAATAAAAGCAGCAAGTAAGAAGTGTCTCTCTGCACTAATCCTAAGGTTGATCCCTTATATAGTTAAGAAGGCGCTGATCCTAACACCTTCTTTCCCACAGGCTGTGAATTAGTTACTTAGTATCTGTGTTCTTTGTCACTTGTTTCTGTCACATAAATACCAGAAAAATGACAACACACACAGTGTTCTCAAAAGAGCATGAACAGTAGTAAAAAAAACAGGATATACATTGTAATGATCCATAGTAATTTAATGCTTTAAGCACAATTTGAATCATATGAGGAAGCACATGTTTACCATAAGTTTACCACATGCAGTCCAACAGAGGTTCAATCATTATTTCAAAATGCATATTGGTTCAAAATTTCCAATACAACTGATTGCGTCAAACCAGGTTTCTGATGGACACTTCAAGTAATACTGGAGTTCCATAAGAAACACACGGAATCACTGAGCATCACCAAAGAATGTTTGTATTCATTCTTTTTAGCTTTATTCAAATTATTTAGTAACGTAAGGAAAAAATTGTCATTACACTTTCATTTGTTTTACAAATTAAAACTAAACTAACTGGCTCAAAGAAAATGAGGACAAAATAAATAATTAAATAATTTGATAAATGAAAATGAAAGTAAAGAAGTTGCACAAAACAAACTGACCAAGTAATTTTATCAGTGGAGGCAAATCCTTCAGCTGACTTCTGCTGCTCCCTATTGTGCTTCTCTTATATTTATCATATTAGATAAGTTCTGCATGATGTACATGTATCTTACACTCACGTTTTTCCTATTTTTTCCAATAATTGGCCCCTTAGCATTGTTAGCAATGTAGGTAAAGAAGCACCATCAGATCATTTTTGTTGTGATTTCTATTCGGAAATGAAGGCTTGGATTCTGAAAGAGATCTCCTAAAACTTTTATATTCTTAAACTTAAAGCATCTTCTCAAACACATCTTATTTACAAAATGGTTCTATTTAAAAAATCTTGTATTAAAATGATTTTTCAGACACCAAATGTGGTCTTTCTAGCAGAATCAGAATTACATTTATTGGCCAAGTACAGTATGTAAGCGGGCACATACATTGAATTTCATTCCAATTGATGGTGTCTATTAAGCACAAACAATCTATCAAGCATAAAACAACAGTGTCTTGCAGACCTCTCCACACTGACACAGTGTCTTACCAAGTTTAAGGGAAATTGCACTGTTTTGGCACAGTTTAGCCACCAGTAATTATTAACCATCAAATTACATTAAACTTATGGGGTTTCCTCTCTACCTGAAATCATGATATTTCTTAATTAGTCGGAGACTAATGGAACATGATAATGTTGTTGCATTTTATGATGTGTTTTAAATATTGTGTTTCTGTTACTCCTCCAGAAATAAATCGCATCCTGGTGCAGGTTTTCTGCTCTGTGTCTGCCCTCCTGCACAGTTTATATTTACCTTCACCAACACATCAGTAGGTGCTGGTGAGGAGAATAAACCACGCCGCTTACATCAGGACAGGACATATGAGGACATGGCATCCAGAAGAAGCTCTCCTATTCTGAGAAGTAACACTTCAGAGAGACCAAGTCAGAGAACTGGAATTTACCTCTGTTCTGAATGTGGCCATGGACAGAGTGATCTCGAGTCCCACCAGTGCATCCACACAGGAGAAAAGCCGTATCAGTGTTCAGATTGTGGAATGGACTTCAAGGAAACATGCCATTTGAAAGAACACCAGTGCATTCAAACAAGAGAGAAAACTTGCCACTCTACTGAGTGTGGAAAGAGTTTCAGTCAACAGATTGATCTCCAACGTCACCAACGCATTCACACAGGAGAAAAGCCATATCATTGTACAGAGTGTGGAAAGGGTTTCAGTCAACAGATTAATCTCCAAATACACCAGCGAATTCACACAGGAGAAAAGCCTTATCGCTGTACAGAGTGTGGAAAGAGTTTTAGCCACCAGAATGTTCTTCAAACACACCAGCATATTCACACTGGAGAAAAGCCTTAGCGCTGTACAGAGTGTGGAAAGAGTTTTAGCCGCCAGAATGTTCTTCAAACACACCAGCGCATTCACATAGGAGTGAAACCGTATTACTGTACAGAGTGTGGAAATAGTTTTAGTGAACAAATTAATCTCCAAAGACACCAGCGCGCTCACACTGGAGAAAAGCCTTATTGCTGTACAGAGTGTGGAAAGAGTTTTAGTCAAAAGATTAATCTCCAAACACACCAGCGCATTCACACAAGAGAAAAGCCGTATCACTGTACAGAGTGTGGAAAGAGTTTTAGTCACCAGAATAGTCTTCACAGACACAAGCGCATTCACACTGGGGAAAAGACGTATCTCTGTACAGAGTGGGTAAAGAGTTTTAGCCACCAGACAAGTCTTCAAACACACCAGTACATTCACACAGGAGAAAAGCTGTATCACTGTACAGAGTGTGGAAAGAGTTTTAGTCAAAGGATTAATCTCCAAACACACCAGCGCATTCACACTGGAGAAAAGCCATATCACTGTACAGAGTGTGGAAAAAGTTTTAGCCTCCAGAAAAGTCTTCAAACACATCAGCACATTCACACAGCAGAAAAGCAGTATCACTGTACAGAGTGTGGAAAGAGTTTTAGCCACCTGAGTAGTCTTCAAAGACACCAGCACATTCACACAGGATAAAAGCTGTATCACTGTACAGAGTGTGGAAAGAGTTTTAGTCAGAAGATTAATCTCTAAACACACCAGCACATTCACACAAGAGAAAAGCCTTATTGCTGTACGGTGTGTGGAAAGAGTTTTATCCACCAGAATAGTCTTCAAACACACCTGCGCATTCACACGGGCTGGAAGAACTTCCATAATCCATAATGTGGAAGAATTTCCATAATAGATTTTAAATTTTGCATCTGCCTTAGGAAATTAAAGTATCTAGTTCCGTAGAGAACTCATTCAAAGCTGTACACCATACAACTATCAGAACAAGGATTTCTGAAGACTGTGGGTATGATGTTAAGACAACAGCAAAAAAGGACATCTTATGAAATTATGTACTTAGGAAGACCATATTTGAGCCTGAGCGTGTCCTCTTTTCTCCGGACATGTCTGGGAACCCTGGAAATTGCGGCCGGGGTTTTGAGCTGCCTAAACATTCATTAGTCATGGGCATCTCTCATAAACTAGTTGCTATCCTGCATGCCTATTCACTTCCACTCACCTTGTGTAAATCGTCAGTGAATTTACAACAGCGTTTAGGCATTCTGGACTGCACTCGGATCCACAGCGCGAGTGGAAGCGAATGGACGTGCAAGATAGTAAATAGTTGACGTAATGGATGTTTAGGCAGCTCAAAATCACTGACCCGTGTCTGGGGAAAAGAGGATGTCTGGTCACCCTATATGTACTTACAGTGTTATGAAAACAGTTTTGAAAAGGTGCATTCCTGTCCTAGAATAAATGTTTCTCTGTACACAAAGCAAAGTCAATAAAGAGATTGTTTGATGTGTTTTGTGTGAATTTCTTTTGGCCTACATAAGATCCTGACCTTTGGGATGTTTGCATTAGCATTGATGTTAGCATTAGTATTAGCATTAAGCTGTGTCACCACTCACACACAGAGAGTGATTAATTATTCAAAATAGAATACACGCAGAGGAGTATGGGAGACTTGGGATTTTTCACAATAAAAATCCTCTGCCTACCCACTGGTTTGACTTATTTACACACTGTTTTTTTTGTTGTTTGATTCCATATGACCAAAAATACCATAATTTAGGCAACATATAAAAAAAATGATTTACCCTCCTCGAGTAAATAATCTACAAGTATAGGTTGAAAACAAAGATTCCTTATATTCAGGTTAGGACGCGACTACGCTGGTAGAGGACTGATCTCTTCCTGAGACTATTCTGGTGGCAACACTTGGAATAAGGTAAGGAAGTGATACGCTGGTATATGCTCAACCCATGGGGATTCCTCCCAGTAGAAGCTTGATGGCTTCCCGAAAGCTTCCCAAATCTTGTAGAAAGAATGGATAGGGAAGTCATCTGCTGGACTGATACCCACCTAGGGCCATCTGGGGGTGATGTACATAGTACGGGACCCACATCTGGACTCCTAGTTTAGCTAGGTAAGACTTTAGTCACAGACGCTGATCGGGGGGAAGGGGGGGGGGGCTCGGGTAACCTTGCAGTTTTAACGAGAGTCCTTCTAGTCTGGGAAAGGTGAGTTCAAAGAAAAAGTGAGGCCAGGCTTCTGAGTTCAGAAATTTCAGGTGTTTATTGAAGACAATTCAATCTCTGCTGGCGGTCTCTGCAGAGAGGCCCAGAGCAAAGTCTGCATACTCCTTTTATAATCTCCAACTCTCCTAATAGTAAATCTAGTGCTGGGCCCCTCTCTTTGTCTGACAACCCCCAAGACAGTACTCTGCTGGCCATGGAATTTCCTGTAAAGGGGGCCCCTCCAATCATCCTGTATGGGTCTAAGAGTTTCCTACATATATGGTTAAATATAAAGCATAAAGTAGAATTAAAAGGGAATTTAAAATCTCCTTCTACATCCCCCCTCTTGGGGCTAATTAGCCCCAATTAACCCTATGTAGAGTGCCAACACCTGTGCCAGTCTCTTCATCTGATTGGTGATTAAAATCAATCACAGGGCTCTTAGCAATTGACTAATCCAGGTATTTGCACTCTAATTGGAAATTAGGCCAAACATCTCCTTCCCCAATTAGCTAGGAAGGAGTAAAAGACCAATACCTTATACTAGCATAATCCAATGACATAACATCAGTATTTGAATAATACAATGATCTACTAAGATTCTAAGATCTACTGGATGGATTATATTTCTCACTTAAATTTAGCAAATTTAGGGATACTTCGGCTGTCTCATTAAGGCTCGCCAATAGATGTAAAATCAATTCTTGGGATGTCTGGTTGAAGCTTTGTAGGGGTAAGCTGATTACAGCCTGACTCAATATTTGGCACATTATGGTGACACAGTATATTTCCTTCACTATTTTCTCCATTTTCCTGCCTGTTTACTCCCAAGATTTTCTCACCAACTTTGTGGGTTGTCACTGCTGGGTGATAGATTTTCCTTATCATCTTCACCTTGTCCCCTACATACTTTAGGGACCCTGGTACAGATATTTAAATGATACCATGTAGTTCTCCCTTTGACCTACACCGCTGTAGGAGTAGCTGCTACGACTTTGTATGGCCCTTCTCTCCTTGGTTTATGCTATTTCCTCCGGAACACATGCAGATAGGTCAGATCTCCAGGCACGATGGGGCATGGAGCTCCTTCAGTCACTGCCTTTGCCTCTTTTTGTTTTTCCTGCACACAAATAGCCTTATGTATGGCCGTTAGTTTTGTCATATAAGATTTGAGCTTCATCTGCAATTGTTCTAGCAACAGGCCTTTGTATGGATCCCTACGAAATGGCGCTGGCATTTTACAACCTGTCAACATCTCATGAGGTGTTAGATGTGTGCTTCTGTTAGTTTGCATGCGATAGCATTATCTGAGCTAATCTCTAATGAAATTCCAAATCTAGGCATCACTACCCTTGTAAGGAATTTGATAACTGTTCCAGCACCTTCATCCGCTCATGGAGTTGCTTCTACCCATCTGCTAAATCTATCAACAACTACAAGCATGTATCTCTTGCCTCGGACAGACTTAATCATATCTACATAGTCCATTACTAAATGCTTGAATGGTCCTTCTGGTACTGGTATATGGCCAATAGGGGTTGCTATTCCCTTTCGGACATTATACTGGGCACATACTGCACAATATGCTAAGAAATCAGCAATCATGGCATCCAGATAAGGAGATCAATACCCCTGATCCTGAATCCTCCTCACAATTTCACTTCTAGTACAGTGGTCAAACCTATGGGTATCTGCAATTATGATGTTTAATAGTGCTACCGGCACAATAATTAGCCCTTCATGTGAATGCCAAATGCCCTGCACTTCCTTTTGGCCTCCCCTTTGGTGCCACACTGAATGCTCATACGGACCTGCTTGCTGTTGTATTCGAATAATGTCCTCCCACTGAGGTTTTGGTTCTATAAGAACTACAGGTTCCATAATTGCTATTTGCCACTTGGATGCTTGTCTTTCTTCAAAGTCTGCTGCATTGTTGCCCTTGGTGACATAGTCATTTCCTTTCTTATGAGCTTGGTACTTAATGACAGCCAGCCTTTTTGGTAACAACATGCAGGGCCGGCCCGTGGCATAGGCAATATAGGCAAATGCTAAGTGCGCCATCCATCCAGGGGGCGCCACAAACGGAGGAAGAAAAAAGTGCAACATTCCACTATTCTTAAAACTAGTTGGTATTAATGTGTCCTAATTTAAACAGAACAAGCCCACGTGAATTTACCTGCTTAGCAAAGCCTATTAAGTAGTAGTAGTAATAGTAATAATGATACGTAATTTCCCTATGAGGCCACAGCGGCGCCCCCCTCCATGACACCCCCCTCCCTGCTCCATGCCGCCTCCTCATCCGTCATATTAGCCTTTACCTGCTACTTGGTGGGGATGGTCATTTTTTGTGTCAACAAGCTTAACATGTCAAAACGTCTTAAATTATCTGGTGCCCAGGGGAAGAAAAAAAGAAAAGCAGAAGAGGAAAAACGCGACAGAGGTAACGTAACGTTACAGTAAAGATGATTACCTTAGTTACTAGCACATTTGCCTCAGTTACTGCATATTTTGCTCATTTACTGATATATTTGCCTCAGTTACTAACATATTTACCTCAGCTGCTGCAGGTTTAGCTCAATTACTAGTATATTTACCTCAGTAACAGTATATTTGCCTCAGCTGCTCAGCTCTGTTAGTAATATCTTTACATCATAGTCCACCTTTAGCTCAGTTACTAGCACATTTATCTCAGTTAGAGACATATTTACCTCAGAAATGAAATATTTTACTAAGTTACCTCAGTGAGTGCATACTTCGCTCAGTTACTTGTATATTTACCTTTGTTACTGTATATTTAGTTCAGTTACTAGTATATTTACCTCAGTGACTGCAAACTTTACTTGTATATCTGCTTTAGTTACTGTATATTTAGGTTAGTTACTGGTGTATTTGCCTCAGTGACATCATTTTTTTTGTAAGCATATTTACCTTGGATACTGTCATTTTTATCTGAGGTATTGCACCTCCACCTCAGCAGCACACCTCGGCAGTGATGCAGCAGCGCATCTTCTGCCACCCCAATAGACCCTCCTGACTGCCTGTCTTCTCTAACTAATAAGGTACGAACAGAGTTGGTTCACAGAGGTCCATTTCAAATTGAACCACCGCAGGAGTTCATTTGTAGACTATTTGCTCTCACATTTTGGGTTCACCTGTCTTGGAAAAGTCTAGTCAAAAAGCCTGGTGAAGGTGGACTAAACCATTTCGTGCAAGAGAGAGGGTGCCTGTCCTCAGACACTATATGTACTTGGACACCATTTAATACATCAATCAACTGATGCATTTACCCAAAATATTAGCATTTACGTTAGTTAACAACATTTACTGTGATCTTAAAATTGTATTAAAAGGAAAATAACATTTCACTCCTCAGGGGCCCTCCCCCACTTGGGGCCCTGGTAATTTAGTCCCACTCTTCACCCAACTATGACATCCCTGTGTGGAGCGGAGCTGTGTGTGTGTGGCTGTCTGTGTGTGTGTGTCTGTGTGTGTGTACC
The DNA here is from genome assembly GCA_037974405.1 of Brachyalestes nurse. Classification (NCBI taxonomy): domain Eukaryota; kingdom Metazoa; phylum Chordata; class Actinopteri; order Characiformes; family Alestidae; genus Brachyalestes; species Brachyalestes nurse. The sequence continues at coordinate 13,234 of JBBPCY010044990.1, forward strand.
TTGTCTCCTGCTGGATCTCAGTTTGTAGAAGATCAGAGTCACACAGACACACACAGTGATGAT
>JBBPCY010045020.1:992-13294 GCA_037974405.1 Brachyalestes nurse
ACTGTGAACCTGCTACTGCAATCTGACAGCAGCATTTCTGTGAAAAACGCCTACAAGATAAACTTTTCTTTATATAATTGTTTGATTTAATGCTCGGGCCCTGATTAACTGACATTTACAATCATTCTGATGTTGGAACCAGGGCCATACTTCTGTAGGAACAGAAGAGGCACCAAATAAAACTCTAAAAGTCTAATAATAACGCTAAGAATAATAATATAAAAAACTTATAACTTGAGAAGGACCGATGCAATCACATCATTTTTTAGGTCCATCCTGAGACCAGGCAGATGATCCTGCAGATAATCTGGAGAAAAGCCATCCAGCATTATGGCTGCCACTAATAGCACCTGTATGGTAGGAGGAAGGTTCAGGTGATGCCTGACTACACTCAGGGACACAGGAATGGTGAGAGATGCTGTGTGTGGCCTGTCAAAGTGCCCCCACTGTTGGATCAACTTTGAATGGTGGTTTGACGGCTAGACCCCCATCACCCAGTGCACCTGGTAAAGGTAGGAGGGGTGGAATGGCCATTGTGGGTCCTGCACTGCTGACATTTTTTAATCTGTTTCAAAGGATAGTTGGATTAAGACCAGTCTCTTATAAACAAGAGTTTCTCAGGTTGTTTAATCATTTATTATCTATGTAGCCAGAGTTAAAGGCGATATCCACAACCATTTAATGATTATTTATATGCCAATATTCATCCAAGGGATGGAGGAGAACCACCACTGCTGAGGACATAGGACCTGGGTTTTACTTTTCTTAGATATTGTTTGTTTTCTGTCCATGGGTGGTGGACAGCATTTCTTCACGTTGTCACTCATTTACAGCATTTAGCAGAAGCTTTTATCCAAAGCGACTTTCACAAAGAACACACTTAAATTTTAAAATTTCTTAAAATTTCTTAAAATTTCTATATAATAAAAAATAGAAGTACGTATAAGATTTTTCAATGGGCATAACTTTTGCACTGGCCTCAAATCATGAATTAAATCATAGGTAATTTATTGATTAAATGTATCAAGAGTGTGCTTTTGTAAATGGTTTGTACTTTTTTATTTAAAAAAAAAAAAATCAGCAAAAGCATTTAATTTGACTCGGGTGCCCAAACATTTGCTTAATACAGTATTTTCCTTGCACTCCACCGTAAGAATGACATACAGAGCACTTCAGGAATGTGTTTCTGCAGATGGGTTTACGTCTATTGTTGACTCGTGCTTGTCACTGTGTCTCTAAGTTGTGAAATGTTCACTGTGAACCTGCAATCTGACAGCAGCATTTCTGTGAAAAACGCCTACAAGATAAACTTTTCTTTATGTAATTGTTTGATTTATTACTTTAAATTTTTTGATTTATTAAAACGCATTGTTGTGTTTTGGAAAAAAAATGTCTAAAAATGCCTATTTGTATAGTGTAAACCCAAAATATGCCCACAAACATGCTCCCAAAACACTTTAATTTAATTTTAAACTCAGTTTAATGTATTACCCTTAAAGAAAATGTAAAGGCAAACCCGTATTCGCCTCTTTTCAAGGTAAAACCGTCTTTTAATTTAAATTCCCCGCCGAGATATGCAACTCGGAATGTTGTGTGACAAAAATATTGGGACAGCGGGTTTTTGGAGAACAAAACCTGATCTACTCGGGCTACAAATACAAATGAGGGCTCGTTGGAAAGGGAATGAGGTGAATGGCTCCCCTTGTGTGAAAACATCCAGAAAAACTATAGATTTATTGCCACAAAAAAGCAAAAAAAGGTGGAGGATATTTGCAGCCAGAACGATCGTCTCGAGAGAGAGAGAGAGAGAGAGAGATAGAGACAGACAGAGATAGAGGGACAGAAAGAGACAGACAGAGAGAGAGATATATTTAAATTCAGCACGGCTAGAACTAAAATGCTTAAAAAAACACATATTGCCATGAAAAATGCAAAAAACATTTGCGAGAATATTTGCAGTTTCCGCGTTATCGTGGAGAGTTTGGTTCTCAGAAAAAATCAGTGTGTGACTGAATCAGCAAGTACTGGTCTGCGTAAGACTGAGGGATTACTATATGCGAGGCATAACTTTTGCACTGGTCTGACTTTATCAATTAAATAGTAGGTAATTGATTTTGATTATTTGATTTTTTTATTTTAAAAAAATCAGCAAAAGCATTTAATTTGACTCGGGTGCCCAAACATTTCCTTATAACAGTATTTTCCTTGCACTCCACTGTAAGAATGACATACAAAGCATTTATGTATCTGCGGATGGGTTTATTGTTGACTTGTGCTTGTCACTGTGTCTCTAAGTTGTGAAACGTTCACTGTGAACCTGCTACTGCAATCTGACAGCAGCATTTCTGTGAAAAACGCCTACAAGATAAACTTTTCTTTATATAAATGTTTGATTTATTACTCGGGCCCTGATCAACTGACATTAATGAACATTCTGATGTTGGAACCACGGCCATATATCAGAAACTGTAGGAACAGAAAAGGCACCAAATCAACCTATAAGTAGAATAATAATATTAAAAAACTGATGCAATCACATAAATTATAGTTTTTTTAATCTCTTAATTGTTGGCCCTGGTGTTGGCTGTTAAGGAGAAGTTGTGGGGAGTTCACTCTGTTGTGATTACAGAGTACCAGTTGTGTTCGACCTGTTCTCAAGGTTTCATTTTTTAGGTCCTTCCTGAGACCAGGCAGATGATCCTGCAGATAATCTGGAGAAAAGTCATCCAGCATTATGGCTGCCACTAATAGCTCCTGTATTGTGTACGGTTGGAGGAAGGTTCAGGTGATGCCTGACTACACTCAGGGACACAGTAATGGTGGAATCAGGTCATCCTGAGAGATGCTGTGTGTGGCCTGTGAAATTGCCCCCACTAGTGATGTGTGGGTCGACCCGTGACCCGCAGGTGCCAGCGGTTTTAGGGCAGACATTGTTAAAATATCGTGGGTGTGTGGGTCAAAAAGTTACTGAACACATTTCATTATCGATCAAAATGTGTTGTAAACGGGGTTTGATTTTTTTTTTACTCGGTTCGGGTCGGGTTTCGATGGGTTTGGGGGTTGGGCAGGGCGATTTGGATCTCCTGACAGGTCGAGTCGGGTTCAGCCAAGGGATGGAGGAGAACCACCACTGCTGAGGACATAGGACCTGGATTTTTTCTTTTCTTGAGTATTGTTTATTTCTGTCCATGTGTGGTGGACAGTATTTCTTCACATTGTCACTCATTTACAGCATTTAGCAGAAGCTTTTATCCAAAACGACTTTCTCCCCGGAGCAATTTGGGGTTAAGGGTTTTGCTGAGGAACCCAGTGGTGGTATGGTGAAGCATAGCCACAGCTGCAAGAGCCACATCTTTCTTGAGGTCTCAATGCACTGATACACAGGTAACAGAGAAACAATCGAACAGCCAGCGGTCCAATTGCTTTTGGCCCCAATATGCGATCTATTTATGAAAAAGGATGCAATTCATACACTGTTCATTATACAAAGTACATATATGCCAGGATCTAGCACTTCTAGTCAAATTGCATGATTTGTTAACACTCCACAAAGAACACACTTAAATTAATTTCTATATAATAAAAAGTAGAAGTATACCATTTTTCAAAGGGCATACCTTTTGCACTGGCCTCACTTTATGAATTAAATAGTAGGTAATTGATTGATTAAATGTATCAAAGTGTGTGCTTTTGTAAATGGTGTGTATTTTTTTTATTTTTTTTTTTAATCAGCAAAAGCATTTAATTTGACTCGGGTGCCCAAACATTTGCTAATAACAGTATTTTCCTTGCACTCCACTGTAAGAATGACATACAAAGCATTTCAGGCATGTGTTTCTGCAGAACGTCTTGTCTTCTGTGACACAGATTTCAGATTAAGATTATACAGCTGGTGAAACTCACGCACTTTAGTTATGGCTCAGTTTGCCTAATAAACTATTAGATTGTAAAAGACTATGATTAAAAGCACACTATTATTTTTCCACATACATGACAATATTTTGGAGGCTGACTGGGTAGTACTGGAATCTGTGGATTTTCATATTGAGAAACATCCCTCTGAGTCAACACTCATATTTAATATCAACACTCCTATTGGCTTTGAGGCGCGCAGGGTGCTTGATAGTCCTAGGTAGCAGCAGCATGTCTATATCTTGAAAATCTTGTGGGTGTGAAAATATCTATTTCAGCAGTCAAACAAATAAAGGAAATGGCCCCACACCCACCCAGAGTGCAAAATACAAAGAGAATGTGATAACACTTATAATTACACTGATAACACTTACTGCTGCTGGGCATCCACAGAAGGCAACCAAACCACTTCAGCTGATTCAGAACGCAGCTGCAAGGTTAGTCTTCAACGTTCCTAAGTTCACTCACACCACACCTCTACAAGTACAAGTACAAGTCCTTAACACTTGCTTTCAAGGCCAAGAATGGGCTTGCACCCCCATACATAACAGCACTGATCAAACAACGTGTCACTTCTCGTCCTCTCAGGGCTTCAAGCACGGCTCGTCTTGAGCCCCCGCTGCTCAAAAGGAGAGGGAGACAAGCGGCGAGACACTTCTCAGTGTTGGCCTCCCAGTGGTGGAACGAACTCCCATTTCTGATCAGATCTGAGGAGTCCCTCGCTGTCTTTAAGCGTCACTTGAAGACCCACCTCTTCAATGAGCACCTTGGTGACTGTCTAATTTTTTTTATTTCTTGTTTAAAAAAATCCCTTATGCCCATCCCTTCCTTACTTCTGTCTTAACTTCTGACTTTTCTTCGTCATGTGTTGTTTAGATATTGTTTGACAGGTGTTGTTTAGGAGCATGAGGTGTACCGAGCATGCAGTAACTTGGTTAAATAGTAGACGATGATTTTGAGTTTACAAGTGCAAGCTTACGAGTGTAAGAAACAGATGTAGACTACTTGAGCACTGATGTACGTCGCTCTGGATAAGAACGTCAGCTAAATGCCGTAAATGTAAATGTGTGTGTTCAACTCAGGATCCAGTGTGTGTTTAACTCAGGATTCTGTGTGTGTGTGTGTGTGTGTGAACTGTACTGAATCTGTCCTGAACCGTTCTGAATGTCCTGAATTTTTATTGAATCGGCCCTGAATCTCCACTGAACTGTACTGAAATCTAAACTCAATCTGTACTGAACTAAATTGAATCTGCCCTAAATCTGTACTGAATCTGCCCTAAATCTGTACTGAACCTGTACTGAACCGTACTGAATCTACCCTGAATGCGTACTTAATCTGTCCTGAACCTGTCCTGAACTGTACTGAAGCAGTAAAGAATCTGTACTGAAAACTGTCCTGAAATCTGTCCTGAATTGTACTGAACTGTATTGAAATTAGAGCTTAGATCGGGCCCAAAAAATTAAACCTGACCCTACCCGAGCCCGTGCACCTTGTGTCCGAGCCCAGCCCGGCCTGAAACATTAACTGTAATTATCGGCCCGAGCCCGATTTAAACCCGACAATTTTTTAACACGTTCTCAACTGTGGGTGCGTTCGTAAACTGACACTCAGAGCGCTCCGAGCACACTCTGGTCCTCCCAAATAGGCTAATTAAGTAATGATTAAAAAAACAAAAAAAAACAAACGCTTGATCATGGCCCGGCCCGAGGATAGTAGCAGGAAATATCGGCCCGACCCGACCCATGGGCCGGGTCGGGCAGAGAATCGAAACTCTAATTGAAATCTGTCCTGAATATGTTCTGAACTGTACTTAATATGTACTGAATCTGTACTGAACAGTGAATCTGTCCTGAATCTGTACTGAATCTGTACTGAATCTGTATTTAACCTATACTAAAACCTGTCCTGAACTGTTCTGAATCTGTTCCGAATCTGTACTAGCTGTACTGAATATGTACTGAACGGTACGTATTCTACTATAACTATACTGAAATCTGTACTGAATCTATCCTGAATCTGTACTGAGGACTGTACTAAAATATGTACTGAGAACTGTCCTGAATCTGTCCTAAATCTGTACTGAATTGTAGTGAGAACTGTACTAAAAGCTATACTGAGAACTGTACTTAAATCTGCACTGAGAACTGTCCTGAACATGTACTGAACTGAACTGTGCTGAATCTGTCGCCGCCCAGCCGGAGGAGCAGGCGAAATAGGTCACATCCACCCGGCTCAGGACAGACAATGGCTCGACAGAACATTCAACACAGGCACAAAATACACCCTGAACACACACGGAGAGAGTTCACTGTTCAGAACTGCACACGTACAACAAAACATCTCCTCCCCGGCCATGCACGCCGATCATCGATCATAAACTGATCAGATACGCGATCAGAGACAGAATCGCAGATGGAGACGCTGTGATCGGAATGTGTGTCTGTAACCCTGCAGTCTGGGATACGGACCTGTCTGATAATGTTACTCTGATTCAAACACACTCTGATCTGATAACGTTACTCTGATTCAAACACACGGATCCGAAAACATTATTCTGATTCAGACACACACTGACCCGTTTCCCCAGGACCGCTCCGGCTCCGTGCGCCTGTAAATTAAGGAAACATTCCGGTCCACAGCACAACCACGGCCCAGCACCAGAACCACAGCACAACCACGCCAGAACCACAGCAGAACTGGAAACTCACCTCGGAACGCAGCTCGGGGAGGAACGGTCGATCTCCCAGGTCGCAAAAAGGTTCATAGGAACGGGCATGGGTCCAGAACCCCCCGAACAAGCCGCTCCGGCCATGCCCCCGGGCGCAGCGAGCACGGGAGAGGGAGCCGGACCACCGACTCCCCCCCCGGCGCCGGGGGCCAGGAGCGCGGCCCGGACCCCCCCTCTCTCCACCGCCGCCGCCATCATTGCCCCCCCCCCGGTTCGGCTCGGCCCGGCCCGCCCGGTTCTCTCAGACCCGCTCAGCCGCGGAGAGCCGCCCGGAGCAAGCGTCCCAGAACCGCGCTGAGGATCATCTCAACCGGGCATCCAGGGAGGATCTGCACCGGGGAGGAGCTCCAAGCAGACAACACGGGCAGTACCGCCGGGGGGCGCCAGGGGGCGTCACTCTCGCCCGCACTCAGTAGGCCGTAAAGACCAGAAGAGACGGGTAAACACCGCTGCCCTGCCTGCACCATTATTCACCAGAATTTACCATCATGTAACCATCGTTTACTATCATTCACCATCATTCACCGCCATTTACCAACATTTACTATCATTTACCATCAATTACCATGAATTACTATAATTTACCCTAATTTACTATCATTCACCCTCATTCAACATCGCTTACCATCAATTAACCCAATAATATAGCCCTGTTTTATATGATTTCCATCTCTGGAGAAAGATACACCTTCATTAAAGAAATATTTAATGTACAACCCTGCTTCCAGTGAGTGTCGTTATTAAAACACTCGAACATAAAAATTCAACCATTAACACTGATTTAAATGTTACACAGTATTTTGTTATCTTGTGAAATCGGTGGACTGCTTTCCATCAAATGTGCTCACATTATGATTTTCTTTTTGTATAAAGGTTTATCTTTTGAAGTGCAGTTTGTCTAGAGCTGCAGCAGAGTTGGAAGGCTTTTATAATTTCCATGACACCCCAGTAATAAAAAGTAATAAACTTATTCAAGTCACCCAGAATATTTCAGATGAGAGATTTCTGGTTACAGGCAGATAAGCAAATAAGATGCATGACAACAAATGGGAATCATTACTTTAAATCTGCAATGTTAACTGTGATAGTGTACATACAGGGATTATGGACGTCAATAACAACATTCTACTTACTCAGTGTTGCAGAATATTTGCTGACTCATTTTACCGTGCAAACAAGATTGAAGCTTCAGGTTGATTTAATCTGCAATTTTTTAAAATAGAATTACGGTACACAGTATTAACATTATCTTGTGCAATATATTAACTGCTATCAATCAAATGTACTCTTCTTTTTCAGCCCTTACCCAGGTAGCTGATCTGCCAAGACATGTTGGGCAACCAGTTTGCTTTGTTCGTTTTGCAATGGAGTTGGAAGGCTAAAATAATTTCTACATCACTGAAATAATAATAAAATCCATGTCACTCTAAAAGATTTAGGAGACATGCATTTCTATTACTCGTTAGTTACACCAGCCTGATAGTTTCAGTGTAAGTGAAGTACACTTTAAACGTTCATTCCATGTAAGTTCCGTTTTTCTTTTTAAATTTGTAGTTAGGTACTAAAAGTCTGTAAAGCACTTCAGCTCAATTCTGACGCCATCACATTTTTACAGATCCCCTAAAAACATGAATATTTACTAAATACAACTTGTTTTAGTTTTATGAAAACTATTATTTTACACCATTTGTCTTTGTGGTTCTCCTTCTAACCCTCGGTTATTCCAAAGCTTTCACCAGCGGGCATAGGCATGCCCAGTCAGTCCTGCTTCCTCTTCAGCTCAGTCAAAACCTGCACCTGCAAGAAAAACAACCTCCAACTCTCAGAGAACTTGTTTATCGGGAGCCGACACAGCCTGTCACACTCATTCCTTCCATAATGTCACAAAAATTGCTTGTGGATGTACGTACACACAAGATGTGTTAAAACGTATTTGTGTGTACGTTCTAATAGAAGGTTTTGTGCTATTTTGCCTTGAATATTGCCTTTTTACTGTCATGCTTACTATTTAGATAACTTATGATATGAGTGCACTTTCAGCCATCTTTTCTTTTCTTCTGAAAATGCATTTGTGTTTTGTGCCCAGCAGATGTGCCCAGCTCCTATTTCAGACTCCTACTGAAGTGAAGGCTCAGTTTCAGTCACACCAGTAGGGAGTTTCTTTAATGATGACATAAAAAGTCCTGCATTTTTTTTGCCTTTGTAAATTAACCTTTTAACATCTGTGTTGATTGTTGGCAGTTTTATTACCACCATTACATAAAGAACATTGGGTCTCTTGGTCTTAGGTAGCACGTCCTTGACTCTGGCTATAGAGCCCACACAGCAAGGCGACTGGGTGAAGATTTGAGGGCAGAGTAAAAAAGCTTTCCCTCACAAGGGAACCCTTCCCATGTGAGCATCACTTTTCCATTAATGATATATGTTTGTGGCAGTCAGAAGTTACTAAGAATACTGTTAAAGAGTTGTGTAAATTAACCCAGACTGTGCCTGATGCTGTGGCCCCACCTCAAAGCGGCGTGGCCCTTAGGCCTACAGCAGGCTTTGGGCAGTGCTCTAAAAACAATGTGGGTTATATTAATAATTGGTCCACGTTCGAGTGCAAGCTCTCTCTTCTTACAGCATAGGCCATAGCCTGTTAGCAGCTGGCAGTGCAGCTTAGATAGTGTGATAACACAGGCCAACAAAACAAAAATTGTGATCATCAGAAACCACTTTTCTACACTTTTCACTTTTCTAAACCAGTTTTTCATGCTGATTTAAGATCTGCTATCAGTTTTTTTCAGTTACATTAACTTTTTAAATTATGAGTGATATTAGATTTGCAATAGTCTTGTATGCGTTTTTTATTAAACCGCAGGCACCAATCAAGTAACTGTTTCAATATTTTCACACTGTGGCATAGATATAATGATCAGTGTCAGTCAGCTACCACTGTTTCTTCAAAAACACTTAGCATATGATTATTATATGCTAATTATACCAACTATCACGCAATATATAATTAGCTTCGTCACAAAAACTGTAGATGCTAGGGAAAAACTAAACACAGATTTGAAATCAGCATGTAAAACACTATAAACCCACATAAACTTAGCTCTGATGATTTTGACCTGTTGACCTGTGTAATCAAACACCAACTTTAGAACAAAATGTGCAAAGACTATGTAAATGAGTGTAAATGGCAATCAACCAAGCTGAAATCTTTACACTCAGTCTGGAAGGAGAGCCACTGAGACCTGCTGATGATGACTCTGACACCCATGGACCATCCATCACCATCACTGAGGACCAAGTAAGGAGACAAGCATCTTAGCAAAGCGACAGGCCCAGATGGCATAAGCCCACAGGTGCTCTGCACCTCCCAGCTATGTGAAGTTCTGGCCGGGATCCTCAAGTCGAGCCTCAGTATCAGTACCTGCGCAGAGGAAAACATCATGTGAAGTTTCTGTGCTGAAGAAGCCACACCATCAGAATATAGGATGGTAGTGGACAGTTTTGTTGACTGGTGTGAGCTAAATCAGCTGCTGTCCATCATGGACAATGCTGATCACCCACTCCACAGTGTGGTGGTCGAACAGAGGAGTACCTTTAGCCATTATCTCACCAGCAGAAAGTGCTGCACTGAACGCCACAGAATATCCTTCCTCTCCACTGCAGTGCACCAACACAATAATCGGTACAATAACTTGCTGCGATGCTGTGATAATAATCATAATCATTATATAATAATAATAATAATAATAATAATAATTATCATTATCTGCAGTATCTTTATTATTACAGTTTTTTACAATCGCTATGACAGTTTTTTCAATACATTTTTTCCTAAACTCTTAACACACCAACACACCTAAAACACACAATTGGCAAAACGGTTAATTTCATGCTCAAAATCACACATTGTAAACTAAACCCCAAAACTAATTTTCAAAATACAATAATAAACTACCACAGTACACTATGTCTAGCAAAACACTGCAAACATGTTTTAAAATCAAATAATTATTCAAAACACTAACACGTGTTCTCTTCCAACAGGAACATTTAGTCAATCATAACACATTGACAAAAAAACACTATCATCAGCTGAAATGACAGAAACTGCATTATTTTGTCAGGTCTGCCCTTATATTTGAAGCTTTTCTACATTTTTGTTTTGTTGGGTTTAGTAAATGCATGCATTTTGTTTCTTTTGCTGCAAAAAAAAAAATGAATGACCATTTCAGAGTAGCTTTATAAAATGTACAGTTTATGTAAAAAAAAATACAGAACTGCTGCAGTACAGACTTTATTTGCAAAAGGACATTACTGCAAGATATACATACAGAAAAAGCACCAGAATTATAATAAAAAAAAACAAAGTAATCTTCTATTCTGCCAGGTCTTCTGCATTTGGCCACATGTTCTCATCCACATCACATCTTCTCTGGCAAGGCATCATGGGAAGAATCTTTTGGCATGCCTTATCCACCCCTGGCAGTATTCAGCTGTGATGTCTTGGCATGCATCATCCATTGCATCCAGGAGGGACATTTGGTCAAAAACCTTCCATCTCCAGGCTGAGAAAAACTCCTCAATGGGGTTGAGGAAAGAGGAGTAAGGGGCAAGGAAATGGGACATCATCCTTGGATGGGCGTCAAACAAGGCTGTGACTGTACGGGAATGGTGGAATGCCACATTGTCCCATGTGATAACATATTTTGGCAAGTGGTCTCCCACCTGTCCCCTTTCTACCTCTGGCACCAGTCTTTCATGCAGGTCTTCTGAAAACAGGAGAAGGCGGTCGGTGTTGTAGGGGCCAGTCTGATTTATGCAGGAGTGCACCGTTGTTGGAGATTGCAGCGCACATGGTGATGTTGGCTCCTCTCTGGCCCGGCACGGTAACTGTGGCCCTTTGGCCTATTATGTTTCTCCCACTGTGACGCCTTTTCGCCAAGTTGAAGCCAGCCTCGTCAACATAGATAATTTAATGTGGGACTTGATTGGCCTCCAACTCCATAACTCTCTGAAAGTAATTACACACAGTGTATGTAAATGCTGTGCTATACTGTATATCTACTGTATGTACTAATGCACTCCAGGTTTATAGAGTAGTTTACTGCAAAACACACTGTGTATAGTACAGTAATGACTGTACTGCATAACCTTACCTGGACATATTGGTGACGGAGTTCTTTGATGCGCTCACTGTTCCTTTCAAAAGGAACTTTATATAGTTGTTTCATTCGGACTCTGTGTTTAGCTAGAGTCCGAGAAATGGATGTTATGCTGATTGCTGCAATGTTCCCAAAGACAAGGTTGTCCTCTACAACTCTGGACTGAATGTCCTTCAGTTTTATTTCATTGTCAGCAATCACCATGTTGACAATAGCAAGTTCCTGTTCTTCATTCAAGAGCTTTCCTCTGCCCCCTGAGGGAGGTAGACGTTGAATCCTTAGAGGGACAAAATACAGTTACATATTAGAGACTGGAGGCATACAGTCACTCTAATACAGTAAATGGTAAAATTATTTACCCTTTGCTGTAAGAGAAGCAGTATCCTACCTGTTGGTTTCTCTGAAAATACGGACAATGGATGGCACTGTGTCCCGGCTGAGATTTGGCTGTACTCGTTCACCAGCCTCTCTGTATGAGAGCCCGTGGTTTATGACATGGT
>JBBPCY010045118.1:0-13289 GCA_037974405.1 Brachyalestes nurse
GTTCGCATTAGGACTGTGGACTTAATTATGCTCACCTGTCTGTTGTTTCCCCTCATCTGTCACCTGCCTTGCCATTGGTTCTTTGTCTCACCCGCTGTGATATTTAGTTCGGTTTTGCCTCAGTTCTGGTTTGTGGTGCATTAATGTCTAGTGGTATTGTTCTCTCTTTCCTGTCCTGTTCCAGGTCTGTGTCCCCCTCAACTTTAATCTCCTCGACTCTCCCCCTTGTCTTTACGTTCGGCCCCTGTGTCTGGTTTTTGTTCTGTAGTGTTTGTGTTTGGTGTTATTAAATCACATTATGGACGTCCGTGCCTGTGCCTCCTTTCCTCCCCAGTCAGGAATAGGCTCCACCATGACAGTATATATTATTTTCACAAAAATGATGTTTAAATTATTCAGCCTGCCAATAAAATAATATTCAGGTCTGAAGGTTGGGGCAGTCATGGTAACAGGGTCATGTGACCTCACCCAGAATATTATCACTGAAGGGTAAACCGTTTATAATCTGATGTAGTCATCACATGTCAGTTTGACCAGTTTAAACCATTTGTACCTGAGTATTCTGCAGTTTTTTTTAATTTGTTTGGCAGCCCTAATGTGATTTAATAATGAGAAGAGCGAGCGTGTAATGTTGTCAGAAATACTGACTCATATCGATACTGAACATTCTGAAACAATTCTGTACTTGGTGCCCCCAGTAATGAGTATTGTACTGTGTCAGTAGAAATCCATTCTTTTTTCCACTTTTGAAACACATAGGCTTCCACATGGCACCACTAATGAGAGTCTTTTACTGTTCTCCTCAGTAGTGGTGCAGTTTGTGATGATGGCAGCACTAAAACAGCACGCTGACCTGTACAGAGGTTGATGATTGCTGTTATCTCAATAGCAATGAAACATTTAAAGAGGTGTCTCATTAAACTCTTGTCCTGAAAAATGTGTATTGTTCTTTTCTTGGGTTGTGTACATATGAGCATATGAGTGATTACTCATGTTGATGTATGGATGGTTATGTTTACAGCACAGTCTATTTTTTAAACAAGAACAATGATTTGTTTTTGTTTTTATTTGTGTATGTTAAAAAACACCCTGAATTTTTCATCTTCCTTTGGTATCGTAACGATATTGGATATTGATATTTTACAAACTGTTGTATCAAAGTTAAGTAGCATGACAACGGTGTCTCCATGCTACCATGGACTTCCATTCTCCAAGGTGAGCACTGGGCACCAACAGCACAACTCATACAGCACTGCATAGCATTTAGTACCATTATCATTGCCATTATTAGCATTATCATGTTGTAGTACAAACTAATTTGAAGAAAGGTCTTGATAGGCAGGCACATTTCCTGGTTCTAGTGAGAACTCTGGACTAGTCTGGACTAGTTTAAGCTTGTTGAACCAGCCTGACAGTAGTGTGTGACAGAAATAAAGTCTAGAGATAATAAAGGCATGAACTAGTTTTTCTGCATCATGTTGGTATAGTGTGTTTCTTAGCAATATTTCATAGAACAAGAAAAGCTAGTTTAGTAGTAGTACTTATATGTGTGTCAAATGATAGATCTGGGTCTACAGTGACACTGAGATTTTTTACAGTCAATGCTGGGGATCAAGCATTAGACCAGACTGTTTCTGGATTGAGCAAGAAAAAGGGATGTGTTTTTTTTATATCCTTAACGCATTTCTCAAGCTTATTTAATCTATGTTTGAACTGGCAAAGATATAGTTGTGTGTCATTTGTATAGCAGTGGAAGCAAATCATGTTTTTGGATAATCACACCTTGTACATGGCAGCATGTACAATAAAAATAAATAGGGATGAGCAAGTACAGCATTATCTGTATCTGTATCTGTACTCGGACTGAGCGGGGCCTAACCCGGAAGTGGGCGGGATTTAACTTGGAAGTGGGTCGGGTTGTCTTGAAATGGGCAGGGCTTTAAAGTGTCAGACACTCAGTGCCTGAAGTAAAAAAAAACTGGTTAGAGCCAGCTGACGTTTAAAAAGGAAGAAAAAAATCTCAGACAGGCAGAGACGTGAGTCGCATTCTACCAACACCACGTCTGAACACGTCTGATTTTTCGAATGTTTTTCTGCAATTAATTGCAATTACTCTCATTGTTTCTCAATCTGTTTCTTAATATTGTGAAGACAAAAAGAAGGTCCAGTCCTGACCACTCCCTAAAATAACAAAAATATGTGATGCAAATTCATGAACAAATAGATTTATTTATTTATTTATACATTTCTGTACAGTATCCAAACAAGGCACTCTAAACCTGTACTACTACTTAATTGTATAGAGGAAGCAGAATGTGAGATTATTCTAGCCTTATTTTTACATCACAGGAGATAAAATAAACTATTACCTGTCCAGCTACTGCTACTGATGGCAGACAAATTTTGCCAAAATACATTTTGTATGTAATATGAATTTGATTACCTTACCAGGTTATCAGAAAAGTCAAAAAAGACTGAGAAAAGAATTCTGTAAACGGTATAAGATGCTGTATTCCAGTGAAACTGTGTTGTTTAAAATGATAATTCAATTTTAATTTATGTTCTGGGTTTTCGTTTTAAACTAGTGTAGATTGCAGTAGAGTCCACTGTTTCATTATTAGATCTGTAGGGGAAAAAAGGAAAAAGACAATTTGAAACAAAATAAACACTTGGAACACCACTCCCACAGCTAACTTTCTGAGTTGCTCAAAAGCAGCATTTTATTACCAATTAAAACTGATTGTGATGATTATTTTAGTCTAATTTACACTCATAAGATCTCAAATTTGTTTTTACATTCTTTATGATTTTCCTGAGACTGTATCTCACAGAGTGTACATTTTAGCTTTTGGAGACTTAGCTTATGAACAGAAATCTCACCTATTCGGAGGAAAGGAATGGTGAAATGTGACGGAAGCATACTGGACATCCTCTTCCTCAGCAGTCTCTTCCACAGCAGGTGATTTTGGTGCAGAGCTCTCAGCTTTTCCACAATCTTTGGTTCTCCAGAACAAAACATTTGCATAAACCTCTTGACAATCCAAACTGTGCTGGGCTGCATCACCGGCTGCAGATTGTGCCACTGCATCAGTGTAGACTGGAACCTGCAATGTGAGATGAAATGTCGCAAAAGCTTATTTCTCCATACCTAAATCTCACACCAGCACTGCTCCCCCTGCTGGCCTGCACTCACACTGCGGCTAATGTTTAGGGACCTGAGAAAGCTCACACCATCACATTCCTCACTGCTTAATCTTAAGATACTAATGGGGGCAGCTGGTGGTTAGGGAGTTGCACCTGCAATGGGAAGGTCATGGGTTCAAATCCAAAGCCTGCCAGTGGCACCACTGAGGCACTCTTGAGCAAGGTATCGTCCCGCTTATACTGCTCGCCGGGTGCTGTTGTCAGCTGCTCACTACTTCACTCAGGTGAATGCAGTGGCCTCAAGCAATTTTCTACAAGATCAGTATACTATACATAATATAAAAGTAAAAAAACAAAACAAAAAACAAATACAGCGGGCATCCCATTCCTTTCACCTATTTACTGTGCTGTTCAGTGGCCCTTTGATCAACAAGCACGAAGGTAGTTGCCAATTTTACCACACATCCTAAAATCCAGAGTATGTATGGTACAACGTAGAGCAACCACACTAGAAAAACAAACTGAACTATGGAGCTTAAACATGCGCAGGCACTGCACAGGTTGACTTGTATGCAAAGCTCCACTTACTTCTGCAGGGTCTTCCTTCTTATTGCCTCTCCATTTGTTTCTGGAGTTGAGAGGGAACATGACATTATCACTAGAAGATTCTCTATTTTTTATGCTATCATTTATTAAAAAGCTCTAAAAGAATTTTGGTACTGCAGGCAGGAAAAAGATAAGGGGTTTTCTACAGACAATAAACCATTCCTATATTACAGAGAAATATATTTACACACCGTATAAAGAAAATGGTGAAAACTACAAGGACAAATACTCCACATCCAACTCCAGCAACTGCACGAAAAACTGTGTGTTGAAGCTCTGCAAGAAATGAGACATCAGTATCACTTAAGATGAGGGAAAAAAACCATTTAAAAACTTGTTTGTTGTTAAATTGACACAGATGTCCAAATAGTTAATTTATTACCTTTTAATGGTATAGTCACAAGTGTTGAATTCTGAGCTCCGTGTTCATTTCGAGCTTCACAGTAATACGGTCCAGCATGTTTATCAGTGATGCTCGTGATACTGTAACTGTGTCCTGATCCTACAGGTGAAGTTTCTCCTACTTTAAACCAGGTGTAGTTCTTCACAGGTGGGTTTCCATCACTGCTGCAGGTCAGAGTCACTGAACTCCCCTCCACTATTTTACCAGAAGGACTGATGGACACTGAGATGTTTTTTGGAGGATCTAGACATAATTATGCAGTGTGAATTGGAAAATACATCAATAAAAGTTGGCAATTATATGAATACTATCTAAATATACAAAACAGTGTCAGACAACAAAAAGTCAACCAAAAACAGGACAGGAATATTTATACTTCACTTATGTACACTAGACTCATTTTACATTTGGAAATATTAATACAACTCACATCTGACTGTGAGAGTTTGATGAGGAGAAGGGAGGAGTTCATGTCCTCTTACAGCACAGCTATAACTGCCTGCATCCTCTCTCCTGACTGCCTGCAGGTGGAGCTGGTTCTTCTCCATGGTCTTTGTGGTTAAAGGACGTCCATTTCTGTACCAGATGAATGTTGGATCAGTCAGACTGCAGGTAGTGTTACATGTTAGAACTGCTGTTTCTCCCTCTGTCACTTCTCCAGGGGTTTCCACATGAAGCTCTATGTCAGAAAACAAAGTCTACAGCCAGCCAGGAATCTATGTATTAAATCAGTCTATTTTTCAGCATGACCTTACCATGAGGAGGAACCTCTGTGTTTACACAATGACACACAATCAGGACTGTTTAAGAGCAGATGGACTGAGTTAAATGCTTTTAAGCAAAGGAACATTTTAAAGTGTGTAAAAATATAGAAGTTTAATAAGATGAAGTGACTGAAGTGAGATAATGGGTGTAAATCACGGCTAGAAAATGAGAACAATGAACTCACCTGTAACTCTGATCTTAACTCCAGGTTCTCCCAACCATCTTTCTTTATCCAAAATGAATCTGAAATAGTACTCAAGTTCATCCTTCTTCGTGACATTGCTCAGTTTGAGGGAAAAGTGTTTTCGTTTATCACCTAAATACTCCACCCTGCCTGAGTAATCTGGGTTTATGCTCAGATCATTCGGCTCCTTCCCTTTAACTGGGCGTATCACCCAAAACTCCTTTTTCACTGTAAGACCCCCTGGGTGTGTATAAGATCCACTCATAAACACTGTGGAACCTTTTACAGCACATATTTCCTTCTGGTTGTACTTCACACTCCACTCTGCTCCAGAAGCCCCTGAAACATACGTTGAATAAAGAACTGATTACAGAGACTGGAGCCCATCAGACAGTCAGAGTTACTGTAACTTACAGCTTCACTTCTCTCCTCTCAAACTGCAGCAGATACTGAACAACACTGAACTGATTCTGAGAGAAACCACACAGTCAGAGTTACTGTAGCTTACAGCTTCACTTCTCTCCTCTCAAACTGCAGCAGATACTGAACAACACTGAACCGATTCTTAAAAATGATGCTAAAATTAGGGTTTCGCTACTCCTACACTTTCGGGTCCCTTAAAGAAGCTACCTGTAGATAGTTTGATAAACAATCTGTAAATAATATATGCACCGTAAACCCATGTATGTTTGGAGATCACAACATAATTAAGTCAATTAGTCGTCAGAGGTTTGCAGAGACTATAGGTTCAGAGTTGCATCTTTAAGATTTAGCTTCTTTCACACAGTGAGTGTAGCTTATATTTATCCTCTTGTCACTTTGAGCAACATCAGTGTATAAAAAGCTGACCTCATTTTGAGCAAAACCACAAAGCACTAAGAGCTCCTCAGGCTCTGCCGGCAGAGGATGTGTGCAGGGGGTTGGCTGGTGTGGGCTACAAGAGCCAAAAGAAATTTGTGTCATTAGGTGTAAACATGGCCATCTCAGTAATGAGAAACTTAGCATCTTGTTCATAAGATGTAGTGAAAGGATGTCTGCTACACTGCTAGCAGAGGTTTTACTTCAAACAAACCTCACTGAAGAGTGTGAACTCACCCAGTGCCATCAACAGTGGAAGAGCAGCTATGACTGACGCCAGTAAACATTTCTGCACAATTAAAAAAAACAAGAAAACAAGTAAACAACTGCATACCAGTGCACAGTCAGTCATTATTCTTTTATCTTTACTCCAAACCATTACTGTATGTTAGATTGCTCTCTGGAAAATGTTCAACATTGTACTTTTTTTTTGTATTTATACAATATATAATTATATAATAATGTATAATTATACAATATTTTGCCTATTTTCAACAGACACATCTGTAGCTTCACCTATTCCAAGCTATTCAATAAGCAAACTAAACATGAAGGTGAAAAGAATGCCTTGTTAAACCTAATTTCAGTAAACGCCATTTCAGCTTCATGAGAAAACTGAACTCATTTAACATGTATTTCAAGGTACTTTCAGTTCTGTTTTAAGGAAAGTAGGTTTTAGACTTACCATTATATTATAGACCTTCTCCAAAATATGAATAAACTCAATAAAAGACGAAAGTGGATGAGCTGCATGTGGTGAGGGGTTTACTCATGAAAGGCAAGACGTGGTCTTCCTCTTTCTCTGCACAGGGGCCTCCTCCGCATGCGCAGAGATAGCAAGCCCACCTCAGCAAGGCTTTGTCTATATCCGAGCAAATGAGCTGACAGGTTAATGTCAAAACCAAACAAATGCAATTAATGAATTTATTAATGAAACCACTAACCATATTTTTTCACACCATTGATTTTTGTTCGGTTTTTGTGTACCATTCACAATATTTCTGAATAATTCACATAATTCTAAAAAAGGAATTATAAAAATATATCAGATATGATAAATACTGTATTATTTTCATGTTAAAATTAGATTCATTGTTTTAATTTTTACTTTGATGATCTGCAACTGTAGCTGACGATATCTTTAGCAAAGTAAAAAAAGTAATTAAAAAAAAATGAAATACCAAACTATGGGTTTATAATGTCTGTTGCAATGTCAGCATTGACTTTCACATTTAACAGTCTGAAGCAATCCTAAGATAGTTTCCGGGGTTTTCTATTGTCAACCAAAGCAGCCCCTTTAAACAGCTGGCCTTATTTTGAGCTTGTGCTTCTATAGGCTTTTGTAGGTAGCTGAATGAACCCACCATCCAACCTCACATACACGAATCATCACTGAATCCTAAACCACATAATGACCAGTTTAAATTAGCTATTTTTAGTAGTTCTGTATTTATCACACCCATTACTAGTCTTTTTAGAGGTATAGAGACTTAATGAATATTTTAATTAATATCTCAATTGTATTAATTCAATTTCATTTTTAACTATGCAACCATCACAGAGGTTTTGCAGCATTCTAGCATATCCTCTTATGTGATGTGTTGCATCTCTTGGCCTCTCCAACTTGAAATAATGTATGTATATAAAGTCAGTGTTCTTTCTTGGGAATACCCAGCATGTATTGCATAAATGGATCATACAACAATCTGAGCAGTAAATAAATCCTTACTGCTAGCATAAGCATGTAGCCATTTAGATGCTAATAATAATGGGTTTGGTGGTCTACAAGGAACTTAGCAGGGGTCTGGCTTCCTTCTGCATTAACAAACCAGCTGAATGAATAGCCCACCCTCAAGTGTTGTAGTTTTGTAAACATTTCTCCAAGATGTGTTATATGAAGGGGGTTTCCCACAAGAGCATGTAGCACCACAGTATCAAGGCATGCAACAACATACAGATGTGAGAATCCATGATAAAAGGACTCACTCTAAAGTCTATTACCTAACAACAAAATGATTGACTTTTAGATAGACTGAACTACTTAAAAGGTTCAGCAACCGCAACTAATTTTTGAAATTTTGACCAACATTTCAAACTAGAAATAATTCTAAATTCTAAAAGTCCTAAACTTTGAATGAATCTCAAAAAATGTCCACACAACCAAGGCCACAATTGGCTGCATTTGAAGAGCAAATTTCCAAAACTACATTTTTTGGGGATTTTTAGGGTAACACTACTGTTGGCATATTTTTACATCACCACTTTATGTGCAATAGTATAACCAAACACAACTCACTCAGTCCTGCATAACACATGGTACAAGATTAGGTGAATTTCCAAAACTCACTCAGTCCATTTGCACAGTTGCCAGTGGTACTTACTTTCATTTACTTTAGTTCTGCCTTTAATCCCATCAAACGGCATCGAATGATTAACAAACTTCACGACCTGCTCGTCCCTCCACTCCTTATCCACTGGATCCACAGCTTCCTCAGTGACAGGCCACAGTCAAAACAGGGGCAGCCATGTCTCCACACACCATCATCAATACCAGTGCACCGCAGAGGGGTGTGTAGTAAGCCCCTGGCTGTACTGGCACTTCTCAATGACAGTAACTCCATCACATCATATCAACACTCCAATTCCCACCTAGAAAACTGGTGCACATACAACTACCTCCAGCTCAACATCAGCAAAAACAAAGCACTCATCCTTAGCAATACCAGAACAGTCACTGACATTACCCACAATCCCATCTGTATCAACAATGAATCAGTAGAAATGGTTGAACTTTTCAAAAACCTTGGACTCACATTGGACAATAAACTCAGCTTCGAACAACACACCATGTTATGTTCATCTAGAAGAAGGAGAGTTGAAGAAAATATCACTTTCATATGGATGTGTGGAACTAGTTTCAAAAGGCTCTCTAAAAGCTTCATACAGACACATTTGTTGTCTTGTACATTTCCTTTTTAATTTTCTTGATTTTAATATTTTAAATTTAATAGTTTAATATTATAGCATTTTTATTGACTTATGTTCTACATGTTTGCTCCTCCTAAAATGTACTTTTATTCCTTGTTGAATCTATTTTAGGTTTGCAAAAATTCTTTGGTTGAGCTTCGCTGGTGTTCTTTGATTAACTTTGTTTTGCTTTGTGTCTCTTCATATTTATATATAGCATAAATATGATGGAAAAAGAGGTCAGTCCAGGTTCGTGAGTGATTCATCAGAAATGACAGACACTGCAATTTACTCAATATGCTAAGTCAGAAACTTCTGCTTTTCTCAGGCCCTCCACCACAGTCACATTTTTTCCGTTCATTTCTCCTCCCTGGCTTTAAGCTGAACACAAGTGCCTGGAATTGAGTGTTATTTATAAACACACTACATGTGGAAAATCAAACAGACTTTCAATAACTTTAATGCATGCATGTGTTGCTGTGCATATGTAACAATTTCCATATGTAAGCCCTGAAAAACAAAAGGCCATGCCATTTTTAATTGATTAAAATGCAAGAATAAACAGGTAATAAAAAAACCCACTGCAAATCTGTAGCAGTTACTGCAAAAAAAAAAAAATAAAGAAAGAAAAATAAACTGACATTTAATTACAGAAGAAGTGAAAATGAGAAAGCAAAAAGGAGAAGTACAGAAAGATTGTGGAAAAAAAAACATGATATTCAACAGTTAAAAACTGTTCATGCCTTAAGATTTGAAGACTTTTAACTTTCCGTCTCCACAAGCTAGGATACCTAAAACAGTTTTCATACAACTAATATATGACATTTACAAATGCAGAAATAATAATGGTTATAAATAAATAAAAGTGTTGGTTATAAATAAATGTGGCTTTGTAGTTCACTAAAGAAGTGTAAGTGCTGTCAGTCAGGAGATAACAAGCAGATCTTAACATAATGTACAAACCTATATTGGTGTCAAGTTCGACTTGCATGACATTTTTCAATAGTGGTATTAAGTCTATATTCACATTAGTCAGTTAAATCAGTTGATCTCTCCAGCTTTCGCTGAGTCATTCTGATGTTCAGTTCAACACAGTGCAAGGAGTCAATACATTCTACTAAGAAACACAATAATGGACTGAATTGGTTGGTATTGTTCGTTTTAGATCTGGCAGCTGGATTTAGGCCTCTGTAGGACTGAATCTGATTGATTGGATCTGAGGCTGTGGAGGACTGAATCTGATTGGCTATTGTTGGAATTCAGAGTCTGGTAAACTGAATCTGATAGGTTTCTGGGACTCAGAGTCTGATAGACTGAATCTGATTGCGTCGTGTTGGGGTTTAGACTCTGGCATGTTGAATTTGATTGGTTGGTGTTGGGGTTTAGACTCTGGTAGACTGAATCTGATTGGTTAGTATTGGGGTTTAGACTCTGGTAGACTGAATCTGATTGGTTAGTGTTGGGGTTTACGTTCTGGTAAAATGAATACGATTGGTCAACATTGGTGTCTGATTGTTTGGTTCGCTTTTTTACAGTTTGGTAGACTGGGTCTGACTGGCTGGTGTTCTGATTCATCATTTGGTAGTCTGAATCTGAATGGCTGATATTGGAGATAGGCTGCTGGTGAGCAGAATCTGACTGGTCGGTGTTGGGATTCATACTCTGGTAAATTGAATCTGACTGGTTGTGGTTGGGGCCTAGATTCTGATAGAAAGAATCTGATTGGTTTGCACTAATGTTAACACTCTGGTAGACTGAATGTGGTTGCTTGGTTCCATGTTTTGAAATTTGGTCGACTGGTTCAGATTGGGTTACCCTCTCACAGACTGAATCCAATATGGTAATCCTGAAGCTTGGACTCTGGAAGTTTGAATCTGATGTACTAGTCTTGGACCTTGGACTCTGATAAAGCGAATCAAATTGGCTGGTGTTGAGATTTGCACTCTGGTGGACTGAGTCCGATTGGCTAGTACTGACATTTGTAGTCTGGTCGACAGAATCTGATTGGCTGGTGATGGGATTTACACTCTGGTAGATGGGACTGATTGTTAAGGAGTCTTGAATCCCAGATGGACTATTGTCTTCATTGGCCGTATCCTATTATAAATAAATGCAATATAACTTTTAAAATATGGTAACGTTCCTAATCAAAGAAAGAAATATTCAGTGTTATTTACCTACCTCATGTCTCCTGGTGTATCTCTGCAGTGCAGTCATTCTAATAGTGCCTGGAAGGAAAAAAGGAACAGAAAAACTCTTGGCTTACTTCCTGTCATGTTCTTGATGTGTGTGTGTGTGTGTGTGTGTGTGTGTGTGTGTGTGTGTGTGATGTGTGTGTGTGTGTGTAGGTTTGAGTATATGTGTGACCTGCAAATGTTCTTATATTCTTCCGCCATTTGCAGGATATCACAAGGAGGCTGAGAATGATTCCAGTGACCAGCAGAGAAAAAAACACATGTAGCACGACGGAATCTGGAATTAGAAATTATTTGTGCTGATCATTTCAATTTAACTGTAACTGTCTCTGCAACAATATTTAAACACAAAATATATAAACATACATAATACGGCAAAATAGGTCCGCTTAATCAGTGACAATAATTACACAATAACTTTCCTATGAGTCTCCTTTAAAGTATATTACGGTAACAGTTTAAACATGATAGCAGATGGGCAGTGAGGGAAAGAAAGAGAGAAAGAATTTGTGTGTCTGTGGTCACAGTGGCTTTAAAGTGGCTGAAAGTGCCATTCCATGGTAAACAGTAAACCCTTGTTTTGGGGCCAGTGATGGGTTAAACATGCTCAAACTTTCAGGTTATCCACAAGAAATGTCATAAAAGTTGGGAGTATATCTATCTTTCTATTTATTTATTTATTTATTTATTTAATACACTCATTAAACTTCTGTCAGTAAACTGAAACTCTCAAAAAGTATCAAGTTGCTCATGACTAAAGAGCAGCCAGACGACTCTTATTCATTTAAGTCTATGTATGGAACATCAGTACGTTTTTTAAATTACTAAAAGTTTGTTGTGTTTGCCAGTTCGTATAATGAAATTCCTCTAGAAGAGAAACGCAGTCTCACAGATTTATTCGGAAGAAGCTGAGAACACTGATTTTACATTTTACATTATCTGCAGCTAAGCTTACCCGGAGAAGGAGACGGCTGAGTGGGCTCCAAGGACACAGGAGCACTGACAGAGAGTATTGAAGTGGAAATGGAGAAAACAGAAATTTCTGAGGAATAGAGAAAGAAAACTTCAAGCCACATTTTCTAGGCCTGAACACACTCTATAAACTGCTGAAAAGTGGAAAAGAATGGGGAAACACCTTACAATACCCTTACAGTACCCCTACAGTACCCTTATAAAGGGTTAATTAAACAAAATGTATAATTGGGATGTTAATTAGGTTGTAGATAATTTATAAATCATTACAGTTATGAACAAGTTAAAACAGTTGTCACACACTGATGCAGTCTCAATATTTGGTAGATCTCGCTAGTTGCTACTACTAAATGCTACTACCATTAAAACATCAGATATTTACAAATAGTGAGTCTGCATCAATGTATAACAATTGTTATATTTATTCTACTGTGCTTTCTCTGTCGTGCTGCTGTTATGTTTGCACAATCTTCATTTTGCAGGTGTAACTCTCTGCTCTGCATTTTTGCAAATGTAATGTTTCACTGTTAGAACAGAGTATCTGTCTACAGCATCACACAGTATGATACAGTACTCATTCAGAGTAGTGCTGTAGCTATTGACAACCATCCTAAATGTTGTCTTGTCTGGTCGTTTTGTTGCACTAGTGTTTCTCTTGCATACTTCATTGTCCTGACGGGATTCCGGGCTGGAGCCCACCTCAAGTTTGGGGCCCCTACACGGATGTCTACTTGCTGTATGCCTAAGAATGGCCCTGCTAGTACAGATTGAAACAGCTTGTTTCTTTGCCAGAATTGGTAGAATGTAAACGTAACAATTCTGAGGGATCAGAAATATGAAGTAATAGGAAATACCTCAAATGTGCAACTTTGCTGTTCATGTTTGTCGTCATTTTTAGGTCAATAAGACTCACCATTTTAGTATTGACTCAGGATTAGTATTTGACTCAGGATCTATAGTGTGGGACTTCACTGCAAAAACTCCTGATCTAACCAAGACTTGCAATCTTATTTTTAGCCTAAAAAAGTCTTCTTTATCTTATTCTGAGAATAATACACTACATAAGAGCAGATTTGTAAGATTATTAAGATTGTTTTAAGATATTTTTTCCTATTTCCAGAAATCTCAGACTAGAAACAAGTGAAATTATCTGCCAGTGCAGTAAGATATTTATACTTGGTAAGATTTCTTGAAA
>JBBPCY010045129.1:0-13288 GCA_037974405.1 Brachyalestes nurse
GGCTACAGATGATAATAAACTAAGAGCCGTTTGGGAGCCAAAAGAACCGGCTCTTCTTTGGGAGCCATGCCACAAGAACCGGCTCTCTGAAAAGAGCCGAGCTTCCCATCACTATCCTGCGAACGTAGAGCGTGTACTGCATTCAGTCTCGTGAGAGTGAATGTCACTCGCGGTTGCGTTCATAATTTGTAAACCGACTCATTCAGTTCAGCGTTCACGAAAAATAGGAACGCGTTCATGCACAACACTGACTGTCAAACCATAGTAACCACCTTACAAAACAACAGCAACCACTTAGCAGTCACCTAGCAACACCATAGCAACCACTACACTTACCATAGCAACCGGCTAGCTACACCATAGCAACGACCTGAACTGCCATAGTAACCACGTAGCAACACCAGAACAACATAGCAACAGCGACTGCACAATCACATTCTGCATTTTCACAGGTTTTGAGAAATTTCTTTTATTATTTAATTTTTTATTTTTTGAGATCTGGGGCTGTTAATAAGCATTTGAGTCTGTTGCCCAGGCTTGACGATACCCGTCTCTCAACCTGTTCAAACTGCATCCCGCTCCTCATTAAGATAATGCAGACTTGTGAATGTGGTTTAGGAGAACATTGTGCCAGACCCCCTTTAATAAAAAAGGAGAATTGGAAATTGCCGCTTGTTTGGCTACATTATGAAGTTTTGTTCATTTTTACAGCTCACAGTGAGTCACACTGCATCCTAAACCACATCCACAAGTCTCAACCGTTTTAATGAAGAGCTGGATGAGGTTTGAGCAGGTTTAGAGAAGTTTTGGGGATGTATTTCTGGAAAAGATTTGGGTGATAATACCACCAGTTCTAACTTTGTGTTGAATGCATACGTAGTGTGTCAAGCACGTCTTGGCTGATTGCCATGTGGGTCAGTGGAAACCATTCATTTTTGATAACAGAACTGAACATAAATGTTGACCCTTAGATAAATTAGTTAGGTGGCTAGTTTTCAGCCTGGGACTTGGTCTTCTGCACAGTACTGTACCTCTCCTACCATTCACCTTTATTGCTTTCTGACATCATTTACCTCTCTTTTTGCTCCAATGGCCTGTGGATGGCGCTCTCCCAGGATCCCCGGGGCTATAACTCCATGCTGAGGCCCCGTGTGGTGGGGCAGTGGGTGGGGCGAGATGAGGATGACTCTGATCCCCTGGCGGCGGAGATGCTACAGCCCCCTGTCCCACGGGCCAAGACGGAGGGCTGCTGGAGCAGCAGAGAGAACAGTCCTGCTGGGAGGTTAGTGTGGCGCTGTATGGAAGGGGGTTTACAAAATGTACTATAATGTACTATAAATATAATTATAGTACAAATGTACTATAATTTCTGTACAAATTTGTCATTAATTATTTTCACTATTTTCTGTTATAGAGTGTTAAATATGTCTGTAATTATCAGTGTGGACTTTAACTAAAAATATTCTCTACCTAGAAAATCTAATTTACAAGGTTTTCCAGCTAACAAGTAATGAAAGCCCATCAATTAGCATTGTACAAATTCTAGGAGTCATCACTCACTCACTTCAAACTGTGTTGAGTTGCTGGGTAATCTCAAATACAATTGCTTATGTGGTTTCTGATATACTTTGATAATCGACTAATGAGGAAGACGAATTCTGTATTCTGTCGATGTATATACTACCTTTCATTATCTTAGGGTACATGCGTACCCCCACTAGCCACTTTATTACAAACCCCCTAGGTCCATCTGATAAATTGTGCAAAGAACAGCATCTTCATAATTGCTCCTACAGCCACAGCCTTAAGAAAAGCATGGTAAACCCTTGTGACCTCCTCCAGATGTTGTCTTGGTGGTTTTGTAAACAGAAAGGGCTGTCCTCTGAGAATGCAGCTAATTAGAGTGGATCAGATATTAAATCATAAATCATACGCCGGGCAAACAGCGGTGTCTCCATTCAATTAGCTTTTTCGCATGGTTGATTACAGTAGAATCTCATAGCCCGAGGAGTCGATATTGTGGGGATCCCAATACACAGGGCAGCGCAAGCCTTGCTGTAGACCTTCATTAGTCAGAGAAGAAGCTACAGTCTGCTGTGATTCTTTCTGTTAGGGGTTTATCACACGTCCAGATTAGAAAAATTAGCATCAGTTTACCACAACACAATTCTTCCCCCAAAGCATTTACTTTAGAAGTAAGACAAATATGTTCTGGCTTCCTCAAGCCACAATTATATACATATATACGTATAAATATATATATATATATATATTTGTGTGTGTGTGTGTTTCTGACGCTCACTTTTCCATTGTAGTTACTTTCTGCGGTGGCTACTTTCTGACCGGTCGGCTGCTCAATACACAGCAACTGTGATGCACTGACCCCTTTCTGTCAGAGCCAGCATGAACTTTTTCAGCAGTTTCTGCTGCAGCAGCATTTCTGTGAGATAAAAGATCAAACCTGAGAAACTGAACATTTTTGCAGTGGTCTCTAATTTTTGTTTACAGAGCTGTATGTACACGTCTTTTGAAAGGTTTTGTGTTTTAGGGAGGTGTATCTAGAGTGTTTATTTGACTGACTGGCTGAATGATATGCTGTCTAGTTGGTGATGATATTCAGTGGATGCCTGGTTTGAGACACACTTTTCCTTTATGAGCACACTGGGGGTCACTGTCAGTAGTTGCTGTTGATTTTGTACATTTATATCATTCAAGGAGAGTCCCACAGCCTGTGTAACCCATTAGCATGAAACACAGAGCTCCTCATTAGCTTTACCACTGTGTTGAAACACGGCTGGGCTTCCAACACCTGTTCAGCCGCCTCCAAACTCAGGGAGGGACTGACGGCTGCAGAGTGTGATGGGTTCCAACCAAAGCTCCTCTGGAACTTCAGAGCTTCTCTTTCTCTGACCTTAAAAGCTTATCTAGTTCACAGAACTAAACTGAACTATAAAATGTACCCACACTCACCCCCCCCACACACACACACAAACACATCCTCTTCCTATCCTTACACAATTCATATACACCTTAAACTGTTCTCCGATAACCTACTGCCTCTGTGGACACCCTTTATTTATAATACTGGCCATCCTCTGTCCTGCTGCTGATATTATTTGCACAGTTACTATTTATTGCTGTTTACCTCTATTACTAACGACTATAACTAATGACTCTTCTGCTAGAACTCAGTATTATATTATTATTATTTTATCTTAATATTGTATTGCTTCAAATGGCAACTGCAGTAAATGTTGTCTTGTCCTGTTTTGTTGCTCCTTGCTCTCTTTACTCTTTGTATTTTGTCCCGTCTGCACTTATGTAGTCCAGTAGTCTTTCTATTTTTGTTCTACGTGGGTCTGTTTTCGTGTTGCTCCATTGTCCTGCAGGAATATTTGGTTTCACTGTGTACTGTGTGTATTACTGAAATGACAATAAACCTACTTGACACAACAAGAAGCAGTTTTAGAAGGTTATAAAAGGGGATTTCCTCATTTTGAACTCCAGTGTTCCTCAGAATATTGTATCTTTTCTTGGCTTCAAGCTTACATCAAGCTAAAGAAGAGTGAGCTGATATTTGTCCAGTATTTGAAGACCATCCATGATTTTATGGCGGCACAATGTTTTTTTTAATTGGACATACAGGACAGCCAATCAGAACATTTGCATGTAACAAAAGCTGATTGAGTTAAGAGGCTGGCAGAATGTTTAGGTGACACTCGGCCAGTGAGCTAAAATATGCATTTTATTCACTTTACTATCTTGTTTTATGTGTAACCATACAGAGTTCAATATATACACAGCCATGGAAAAAAGAGACAGCATCGTTTTTTTTCTGATTATTGCTTTTGTAGTTTGTGGGAGTGTGTCTGTGTAAAATGTGCATGTCACTATTGTTTTATACACTATTGATCAAACTTGATTCAAAATTCCAAACCAAACATGTGTAGAGAAAATGCAAAAATGTATTATACCTTGGAAATGTTAAACTACACAACACTCAGGGTGCGAACTAGGGGGGAGCAGGGGGAGCTATAGCTCCCCTAGTGGTGACATGAGCTCACCTAGAAACATGATTTGTGAAATTTTGGGGGAGCTGTACAATATTGATATGATGACTGAATAAATGCCATTTTGGGCGAGGGGTTTTCTCACAGGTGTAAAATAAGTAAAATAAAATTATATTTTGAGCTTATTACTAATGAAAAAACTAGAGAAAAATAGTGATGTTAAGAGCAGAGTGTGTATGTGTGTGACTGTTTCATCCATCAGGAACTGAATCAGGAGTGAAGCTGCTGGAATACAGCACATAGAAAAGCTGCTCTACACACACTACTGCACACACACCTTCACACACACACACACACACACACACACACACACACACACACACACACACACTACTGCACTCACAACACATATGAAGACGTTTCTTATTTTTTACACAGCTCACACTGCAATAGTTCAGAAGAGAATAGCAGCCTGTGAATTTTACATACACACTGCCGCAAACTGTGTAAACAGTGAACACAAGAAGGGAAAAGAGGAAAGTCTCTTATTTTTTCCATTTTTTCCAGAAATATTGGATATCGGCATCGGTCTGTAATTATCATATTGTTAATGAAATCATTCATCATTATTCATCATTATTCATCATATTAATCATTATTCATCATTATTCTAGCCGTGGTTGGAGTGTGGTTTCAGTGATAATGTTCCTCAAAACTGCTGGCTACAGGTTCCATTGTCCGTGCAGTTTCCATTGTCTTGTCTCGTGAGTGTGACTTGGACTGGGCCCCCCGCGAGGCTCTGGGGCTGTCAGTCTTCGAGTAGAACTGACAAGAACCCGGGGAGGCCTGTGAGAGAGCAGCAGGGCTGCTGGGAAATTAGGAGGAGGTAAAGGAACATCTTCTGGTGACACTATGAGGATGATGAAACCTGTGCAGGAGTGTTCACACTGGACTCTTACACACACTGCATTACACACTGCAGACTCTTTTCACTACGTCTCATTTCTGATTTCTGATTTAGATAGATAGATAGAAAATAGAAGGTAAGATGGATAGAGAGATTGATGGATGGATCGAGGGACTGATCCATGTACAGATGGATAGGACAAAAGTATTGGGACATCTGAATGCAATACCTTAAAGTTCTTTTTGGTGTGATGGTCAGATTACACTAACAGGGACTTAAAGGCATTGCATTCAAATCCGTAGACTTTAATTTGGAGTTGGCCCCTCTTTGCAGCTATAACAGCTTGGTCTGCTGTAGCATTAGAATTGTCCTTCACTGGAAGTAAGGGGCGCAAATACTAAAAAAAACCAGGTGTGTCCCAATACTTTTGTCTATATAGTGTAGATTGATATATTGAATAGATGGACAGATAGACATATGTTGTAGATAGGTAGGTGGATAGATAGATGGATGGACAGATGGATAAATGCAAGGATGGATAGATAGATGGATAGAAGGTAAGATGGATAGATGATAGATAGACGGATGGGTGGACATTTTGATAGATTGATAGATGGATGAATGGATGGATGGATATTTTATGACCAGGGATGGAAATTGATAAGAAATTATTGATGTCAATGCCATTATCATATCTTCTTATCCATCCGATTCCTTATTGATTCCTTTATCGATTCCTCAACAGTATAAAATACAGTAATTCCAGTGAGAAGTTATGTTCCAAGAGCACCCGCGCATAGTGAAAAACCGTGTGCCAAAAAATGCCTATTTTTATTGTGTAAACCCTAAATATGCCACCAAAAATGCTCCCAAAACACTTTAATTCCATTTTAAACTCAGTTTAATACATTACCCTTAACAAAAATGTAAAGATAAACCTATGGCATTTTAGTTAGTTACCCTTGTCTGTGGAAACCACGGAGGTTGCACTCGAGCGCTGAGAATCGAACACATGGCATTCTTGAATTTTAATGCTGTATTGAGACCTTAAGTGTTGTAACATGTTGCTGGTGTTACCACCCTTGCAAGTTAAAACGGCACTGCACTGGTTACACATGCAACTGTCGTTTTTTTTGGTAAAATGCAACCACACCGTGGACCGCTTTCCCCGCTCCATGATAATTGCGGAGTGTGATGTCATGACGCAGGAAAAAGTCCGAAAGAATCGTTAGAGGAACCAATAGCGCCGGATTTAAATGATTCAAAGTTAAAACTGCTTCTAAATCAGAACTGGGTTTCGATTCCCACCCCTATTTATGACAATATATATTTTTTTATTTTCAGTGTAATAGTACATATTAAATAATAATCAAATATCCATGTTGTATAAAGGGAAGTTGGCCTTGATATATATGGATTGATTATATTTACTTACATAACACTTCAGGAACACTATAGGGTTACAGATGTGCACTTAAATGCATATAAATAGTTTCATATGATGTAGCTCTGAATCCAGCTGCTGCAAAAGTGGTGCATGCAGGATGGTGCTTGGACCCCAATGATTGCCACTTGCACTTATATTTGCCATATTATCAGTGCTATAATTACACAGAGCCATGCAGTAGAACCATGACATTTTTTACACATATGTATATGTGCAAGTGGAGTCTCTTCTTCTCTCAGCCTTTCTCTAATTCCCCCCTCATCCACTCACATCTTAATTGACTCACTTTCTTTTCCATCTTCCGACGTAACACATTCTAGACCCTTGACACTTCATTATATGATATATATGGCTCATATAATGAGATGTCAAGGATCTAGTGTGTGTGTGTGTGTGTGCGTATATATATACAGCTCTGGAAAAAAATGAGAGACCACGGGTAAAAATGTTCAGTTTCTCATGTTCAGTTCAATCTTTTATACGTAGTATAAGTATTGAACTGAACAGCTGACAATATTTCTCCTAATTTCCAAACAAAAATATTGTTGTTTAAAGCATACTTAAAGGAAATGACAAAACAGCAAAATAAGAGAAATGATGCAGTGATTACAGAGCTTGAATAATTCAAAGTGGAGTATAAGCTGGGCCAAAAATACTTTAAAATAAAAATATTTTAAATGCTGTAATATCTTGGCTTATAAAAATTAAATAAGGTACCAAATGTATTTGTTGCCTAACTGATATACAGGAATTTATGAAACATAGGCCATATTATGTGGGCACGACTCCGGCTGCGAATTAAAGGTGTCTTTTATATAAGGGTAGATTTGGCTAACCAGTTTTCCACAAAAAAATACAACCTACAACGTTTCTAACTAGGCTAGAGGCCTGAATTCCAGATGTCTGACTTACCCTTTGAGGCCTTTTTGGTTTAAATAGAACCCTTTTTTATGAGACATTAAGGGAACTCTTCCTCTGCCATGGCTTCAGACTGCAAGCACCCATGTGCGCCATCACCACGGCAACGCAAACATCCGCAGGTTAGGTGGGTCGCTGCCACATATGTTGTTCCCCACATAAAAACAAACTGTAAAATGTATTCAGTGCAAATAAATAGGCTACTTTGCGGGAGTCGCGAACACATCTCTCTATTCCCGCCCGCTCCCGCAAGAAACTCTCAAATGTAGACCCACGCCAAATGCTTTTGCGCTGCATCCCGCGGATCCTGCGGGCGTCCCGTCCCACTGCAGGCCTCTAATTCAAAGAAAACAAATCTCTTGTTCACACAAACAAAATGGCCACATTGCAAGAGGAGAGTGTTGATTACAGCAGTGTTTTTATACTTTTCCCCATTAAATAAGACTAGATTCAGGTGATCACTAATCAGTCCCTCATAAAGCAGAATGAGGTGCTTGTGTAGGAATTTAACAGACACTGGGTGGGTGTCATACTCAGAGATGCTCATTTAAAAATAAATTGCAGTGGTCTCTTATTTTTTTCCAGAGCTGTGTGTACATATGTGCAAATATATTCTTCCTTTCTACCGCATATCATTCAACCTGATCTCATGACTTTCCGTGCAGCCATTACGATATATATAATCAAAATACGTGCTGCGATCACGATTTAGGGGTTTTTTCGTGCTAGGACGCTTCACTACCCTGTATTTTAATGTGCAGTGAGTAACACCGGCAGTATCTGCGCTAACTGGTGACTGTTAGGGTCAGGGTTAGGGCCTTTCCCAGTCTAACGGTATTTCAACCTGTTTCAAACCCTTTGCAAACTAAAACGATAAAGAATCAACTCATTATTTCTCTCCTACTGTCCCTCAGCCAGCAGTGAGCGCAAATACTGGTGGTGTTACACAGTGCGCATTGAAATACAGGGTAGTGAACCGTTGTCCTAGCACGAAAAAGTGAAGAGTTGCATGAAGCATGAAAAAAAACCCTAAAGCATGATCGCAGCACGTATTTTGATTACACTGTATGTTGTGATAGTTTAACAAAAACTTGTGAGACCGGGCTCTATCATCACACCTGGCACAAAAAGGCTGCTAAATAAATGTGGGAGAAATTGCATTTATACTCTATATGATAACAGTGATGGTATCTCCATGTGATATGCAGCAACAATATTAACACGTACTACAGTGTAAAATCATATTCAAGCAGTTTAGCAACACTCCGCATCACTGCTTCCTTTAGAATGGACTATAAAATCACATCACTGGGTTTTATTGGAGAGGCACCTTCGTACATCTCAGAATGCCAGGCAAAGTACATTCCAAAGCGTGTCTTAAGGTCGTCCAGGGCTGGTCCATATTCCTTGTTTGAATCTGCAGAAGATTTTTATGCAATAAAGATTGGGAGAAACATTCAAATGAAATAAAACATTTCTTTACTTTAGTATTGAAATACAGTAGACCCCTGAAATTCGCTACATTCCAAGAGCATCCGCGAATTGTGAAAAAACGTGAATTTGTGATGTGGTAAAAAAAATTGCCTAAAAAAGCCTATTTTTATAGTGTAAATCCTAAATATGCTCCCAAAATACTTTCATTTCATTTTAAACTCAGCTTATTACATTACCCTCAAAGAAAATGTAATGGTAAACCCGTATTAGTAGTGTACAGTTTACACTGAACTGCTGTCTCCCGCAGTGCTATAATGTAAAATACCAATATTACCCCTGTATAGACTGTACTGTAATTCATGCATGCACATTGGTATAAGCAGGTAAATGCAGTAATAAATGAATTTAATTTATAGTAATAAAAATACAGGGCTTGAAGAAGAACAAACTGAAACACACGAGAGCACTCAGCAAAACACTCGAGATGCTCCACACAAGAAACTGTTCTGATGTGGGAATGCTGGACTGCAGCTGCCAGAGACGCGTCACAGGGCAGCAGCCAATCAACAGCAAGGAGAAATGAATAACGCTCTCAGATTGGTTAATTTCAAACCTACTGCCTCTGAGTACAATATGCGCTTTCTTTGTTTCTCTCCACAGTCCAGTCCCAAAAAATGTATACACTTATATTTTATACGGAAATGTAGCTGAATTTACGCTAATAGTTATGTTACAAAATTTGTTCATTATATTTTTCTTAATAATGTAGCACTAAAATGCATGAAAAATTATATTTTGCGACGAAAAAGCAATAAAAGAAAAGCGGAGGACACCTGCGGTTTCCGCGAATTTGCGGGAAAAATTATTTTCTTGACATACTTTTACTTTATCATAATTGTTTATAGATTAATTATACATTGTTCTTGTACATATGTTCCCAAGACTGCTAGTGGCACCTCTGAGGTACCCTTGAGTAAAGTACCGTCCCAATACACTGCTCCCTGGGCGCTGTGTTCCTGGCTGTCTGCTGCTTCACTTAGTGAATGGGTTAAATGGGTTAAATACAGAGGAAGACTTTGACACTGTTCACGCTGTGTGCTGTTCACATATGACCGAATGGTCAATTTCACTTCACTTCATATTATGTTATTAATTGCTGTTTTCCTTTTGCTTTTATTTGTTGTGCTTTTATTTCTTGCCTACTTTAATATTGATTTTTCCTTTGTCATTTGTAACACTCTTATTGTTGCTGCCTTTGTTGTTGTCATTGTCTTGTCATTGTCATTGTCATTTCAGCACCTGCCCATTGGTCTCCATTATAATTGTGTGTGCTTTTCTAAGTATAGGGCTGCATGTCAACATTGTTATCCAGGGTAATCAGTTGTACACTGCAAATGTGGCAGATGGGCATTAGGATGAGACATTGCTGGACTGTTAATTTGCGCCGTTGGTTATTAACCCTGGAGCTGAAGTTCTGCTGTGTTTACATAGTTTAATATTTTTTGCTTTGGGGTAATACAAGCAAATGGCAATTCAAGACCAGAGCAAAGAAACACTGGCATAAGGCAAACAAAGCCAAATGGTGCCCCTGAGGTGTGTGTGTGTTTGTGTGTGTGTGTGTGTGTGTGTGTGTGTCTGCGTGTATGTGTGCGTGTGTGTGCGCGCGCGCGTGTGTGTGTGTGCGTGTTTGTGTGCGTGTGTGTGTGTGTGTGTGTGTGTGCACATGAGCTTTGATGATTAAACTGCAGGTGTCTGAAGGGTCTGCTGTCCAAAGGGCATTAGGTATGCAAACAAAGTGCTGTGTCTGGGCCAAGAGTTCAGAACTAATGAGTGTCTCTTATCGCTTCCACCTGAAAGTGCTCCACCTCCACTGCCCTCTGACCACTAAAATCCTCGACTCTCCACCATCTCCTTCTCCTACACACTGCTCACGACTCTCAGAGGGTTTCAGTGATGGAGCCCACCACCACAGACTTATTTTTCTAGGAATTCTAGAATTTCTAGAATTTCACAATACGACGGAGGGAACGACAACTGTGAGATGTTGCGTGGATGCTGCATTTGTAGGCCACAGGTCATCACCTTGTGTCTATTATTTTCATTCTGCCACAGTTGACGATTATTATTAGATGTTGAAACATCCATCCATCATCTGGGCTGATTATGCTACCCAGGGAGGCAGGGGCTGCCGGAGTCTAGCCCAACTCTTATAGGGTGAAAGGCACAGAAACAGCCTGGACAGGTTGCCAGTCCATCACAAGGAAGACATAGAAACAAACAACCAGACAAACACACCTAGGGGCAATTTAGCACCTCCTGTCCACCCGACGTACAGGTCTTTGGACTGTGGGAAGAACCTGGAGCTCCTGGTTGAAATTGACACAGATAGCTCACTGGGAATCGAACCCAATAAGATCTTGATGTAGGGTGAAACTTTACCTTCACAGCATTCAACAGATGATTTTATCCAAAGCACCTTCCATTCCCTAACTACAGGGAACAGTCTACCTTGAGCAACTTGGGGTTAAGGGTCTTGCTCAGGAACCCAGTGGTGGTGTACTGAAGGTAGGATTCGAACCCATGACCTCTTGGTCCAGAGACAAGTAGCCTACCCACTAGGCCTCCACCACACAGACTGTAAAACAATAACACAAAAATTGATTAATTTCCTCAAAGAAAAAAAGCTCTGATCTAGCAGAGATCTGCTGTGTATAGATGCTAATATATTGAGCATCACGTCACAAAACCTGAGAATCTACATTGGAAACAATTCAAAATGTAAATAATGTAATCTTGACAGTGCATCTCGTGTAGCATATTTTAACCATGTTCAGATGGCTCCTTAATTGCATTTATGTTTATGTTCCTCAAAGAAAAAAGCACTGCTGTGGATTTTCTACACTGGAAACATCAACTCAAAATGTAAATAAGCTACAGACTCATCATCTTGAGAGAACATCTTGAAGCATATTTAAATGCAGCATCAGCAACATTTGCTCCCAGGAGATCAAAAACACAAACTGAAACTGAAACACTGAGAAACATTAGAGGAAGAATCTTACAGCTTTCCAGTCTCCCCATCATGGACTAGTTTCTCACCTAGCAGTTTAACCATGTTCTGGTGCCTTCACTTCTGTATTTAACATGGAACATTGCACAGCAATGAGTCAAAAATAGAATTCTGCTTGCGTAGACAGCTTCACTGAGCACAGTGGGAGTGTGTCGGTTTCGTCGCCATCACTCATTCGCGTCTCTTGCTGTTAAGACGCAGGATATTAAAAAGTTATTCATTATTGATCTTTTTGGCAGAACTCTTACCTGTGGCTTATATGTTTTTAGTGATTGGTGGTTGTTGCTAGGTGACAGGCGAGTAAGGTGGAGTGGTATTTAAGCTGGTCTGGCTGGAGCAGCGTTATCAGGAGATATTTGAGCTTACACAGTGCTTTTCAGCCAATCATATCATAAGGTCAGAACAAACTGTGGTATAATGTAGAATATACTTGAATCAGACATACACAAGTGAAGAGGATACGGCACTTGTGGTGCAATGCATAGTGCTGAACGGATGCTTAAACTGAGAAGAAACGAGAAGAAAAATACACCAGTTTATGATGAAAAAATAAACAAATAAATGTACACAACATACAAAAAGAAGCAAAAATCTATTTTAGTAAAACATAAACTAAATAAAAACCAGCCAAGATGTGTTCATAGTGTGAGTGAAAGCCTGTTCTCCTGAGGTGGTAAATGCTGGTGTGGTTTTAGATGATGCTGACTGTATTTGGATGTTTAAATCAGTGGGCTAGTCTATGAATAGCCTTGTGCAAGTGCATTTATTCCCTGGTGGTTTTTTTGGCCAGTATAGCAATCAGTCACTGAATCAATGTTAAATTAATAGTGAACAGCATGAGTGCATGGCGCATTCTCTTTTAAGATCATAATTCTGATCCCTCACAGCCGACTACTACTACTTCTGCGTCCCACGAGAAGATTGAACCGATCCAATCAGTTTTTTTTCTGACTGATCTAATAAGGTTGCTGATGTTGTTTTCAGCTGGAAGGCTGAAGAGAGGAAAGTTGCAAACCAGGGCTGTGCAGGGACCTATAGAGGGGCAGGTGCTCAAAGGAAGGTGAAGGGTGTTATCTTTGTCGCCTTGGGAGTTTTGGGTGGAGGCCATGGTGGAGGAGGAGCGAAAAAAAAACTTGTTTTTGTTGGAAGGAGGCACTTGAAAGCAACTCCAACTTATATATAAAAATGTGCAGTTTCTCAGGTTTTATCTGTTATAGGTGCAAGTATTGAACTGAACAGCTTTGCCTTCATTTTTAAGAACAGCAGACAATATTTCTCCTAATTTCCAAATAAAAATATTGTTCTTTAAAGCATCATTTTAACGGAAATGACAAAACATCTAAACAAATCTCTTGTTCACTCTTAAACCAACCGGCAATAATTATTTTTGACTACTTCTAGTAGTGTTTTACCATTCACATTGTAAGAAGAGAGTGTTGATTACAGCAGTGTTTTTATACTTTTCCTCATTAAATAAGATGTGATTCAGGTGATCACTAATC
>JBBPCY010045150.1:0-13284 GCA_037974405.1 Brachyalestes nurse
TGTGTCTTAACCAACAAAAACATTCCTCTGAAACTGGTCAGGTTCAGGGACTGGACTGGAAATGAGAGTCTTTGAAATTCCTTCAGGAAGCCTGGAGAACTGTTCCTCAAGACGACATTTAAATACAAGAAAGCCTGAATCTTTGGAAGCAAAGTATGAAGAAATGAGGGGTGGCTTATGCATAGTACTGTATATCCAGCAGTCACCAACAACGTATTAAAAGTGTACATACACATTACAGAGATGTTCACAAGTCATTTTTACCAAGTCCAAGTCAAGTCTCAAGTCTTTGAGTGGCAATGTTAACCAATGGAGACTCTAAATGTGGGATTTTTGAGCTCTAAATGTTTAGAAGATATGCTAACTGGCCACGCCCCGCGATTACAATTGGCTGTTACTTAGAGGATTTGCCTTAAATGATCTTAAATCTAAATGATAAATATATCTCGCACTCTAAATGTGAAACTTCACAGTTAGTTAGGGCTCAGTGACACCTTTCCACCCCTCGAAAACTGTTATTAGCTGAAAACCGTTCACCTCGGACAAAAGTAATGGGACACCGGGGCAAGGTGAACGGTTTTCGGGGGTTAATATGGCCAACGAGGGGTCGTTGGAAAGAGTGGAAATATAAATAAATAATTCCATGAAATGAACATTGTTTACGAGTTATGACTCACGAGTCAACACCCAAGTCCGAGACAAGTCTCAGGTCGTTGAGGGCAAGTCTAAAGTCAAGTCACAAGTCTCTGTTTGGGCAACTTAAGTGTGACTTGAGTCCAAGTCTCATATATATATATATATATTACATAATACATTTACAGCTCATCCAGAGTGACATACATGGGATGTGTTTTCTTTCTCATCCCTTACACTAGTAAACATGGACTTTAATTAAGAGCTGCTAGATTCTAGATGGAGTTAGTGCTCCATCATGCCTCTCTCAGATCATACAGAGAGGATATAGGAGAGATTTTTTTGTTGTTTTGTTTTTAGTTGTGAATTTTGTGTTGGTTAAGTTTATGATGTGTGTTTTTATCCTAAAAGCTCAGTGAAGCAGTGTGTTCATTCTCTGTTTGAAGACAGAAATAGACACAGCAGGTCTGATGGTCAGGGGAAGTTCATTCCACTTTGGTGCCAAAACCGAGGAGAGTCTTGATGCAGGTCTTCAACCTTCGAGAAGAGGCGGGTCAAGTTTGGTTGCACTTGATGATCTAAGAGTGCGAGCTGGTACCCGTGGTCTGATCAGTGCGGATAAGATGGAGCTGGATCATTTTTGGCTTTGTAGGCCAGCTTTCTAACCGAAGCAGCCACAGTGAAAGGTATATTAGGGATATACTAGGGATGTCTAATGACCGTGTTAATTTTGATCAATTAATCACAGAAAAAATGCGTAAAAAAATAATAACGCTGATTAATTGCATGCCGTGGTGACTCTTTGACCCTGTCCGGTTCTGGCCACAGGTGCTCTGTGAAATGAAGGAGGAGACAAGAACACGCCGCTTGGCCCAGTGAGTGGAAAATTTACGTTTGAAAAATGGACAGACGGAACAGTTGATAGGAGTATTGTTCTCTGCAATTCATTCAATAAAGAATGCTTGCATTGTCGGAGTACATCAGGTCTAAAATATCACCTCAACGCAAAGTATTATGTGTGATTAATGTAGATTAATTAAACAGAGGATTTATTTATTTATTCATTTATTTTAATTTTTTATTACTATTTATTTAGCTAGCTGGCTAGAGAATCAAGGTGAATGGAGAAAAAGAGAGAGGATTGTTGCCAATTTACCCACTTTTTTGTATCTGTGTCTACCTCCCACACGCACACACACACACACGCACACACACACACACACAGAAACACACATACATACACACACACGCACAGAGCTATGCCTCAGCAGGAGTAATTCAGAAGTCAGAGGTCACATGGGGATAAATGGCCCGAGCTCTGAGCCTCTTACTGCCGTCTGTACTCATTTGGGTTTAACACCACTGACAGACCAACAGTGAAGAGGTCATAAACCACAGTGTGGCTCTTTCTGCCCCAGCATTAATGCAGCTGCTAGTCTGGATAATGCAATCTATAACCCTTCACTAAAGCTGGTCAAAGTCACCCTGTGTTTCATTTTCATAACTTAAACACAAGGTTTTCAGACTAAGCCGTGACATTTCATTTGTCAAGCATAATAACTTCATATATTTTACCTTTTAAAATATATTACAACATTCACAAAACAATCTCTCCTCACTGTTTTTTTAAAACAGGCTCTCGTTGCCAAGCAACCATAGACCATTAAAAGTGTCAGTCGTCCGTCATTGCATATTGTCATGATGTATATTATCATGTTTTTTGCAGAAACCATCACCTTACAAATTGTCTTCCTATCAAAATACCATCAGTTTCAATACCGCTCCTCTCTGCTAGGGACATCCTATTATATGTTAAGCATCTAAAGGTGCCACAAATTCATTTTCCCCCAACGTGACATATGACAGATCTATAAAATTAAGCTTGTTAGATATTACAGAAACATTTTCTTCAGTGAAGACTTCAATTCATAGCCTAACGCTGAATATTAATAGAGGAGCCTGCTAACCTGTTATCTATCTGTTGAGTTGATCAGTGTTTATTTGATTTAAAAAGCCTCAACAGAACTTGGTTCTTATATAGGGGGTGTGTTTAGTACTATTTCAGGCTATTTGCTTCAAACACACACTGAGGCATCATTCCATTTATCAGTACGCTCAGTGCTCTACGGGAGAAATACCGTGCATTATAACTGTTGTGAGGCAGTCATAGGTGTGTGTGTGTGTACCAGATCCCAACCGA
Source organism: Brachyalestes nurse (assembly GCA_037974405.1). Classification (NCBI taxonomy): domain Eukaryota; kingdom Metazoa; phylum Chordata; class Actinopteri; order Characiformes; family Alestidae; genus Brachyalestes; species Brachyalestes nurse. The sequence goes on from JBBPCY010045150.1 coordinate 2,834, forward strand.
TTTTGACCTTTTTTACATTTCTGTGTTAACTGAAAAACACAATTAAATATAACATATACTAAGCGAAGACTTTATGCACAAACTTAAGTACGAGGCTGTGCAAACTATTAAACAGTTAAATTTAAGAGAATTTGAGAGAAGAAATCCTTAGGATTCCACCCAGGTTGTTTGAAATAAATGTTTCAGATTTAACACAGATTTCAACAGATTTTAGATGTATAAAGTACTCTTCTCTTTGGTTTGAAAACTGCTTGTTTTACAGTACAGCATAAATATTTTTGTACACAACCGCCATCTCTGTTTAGTTACTTGGATAAACAGCTATTAATTTTTTATGAAAAGCTGCTTTAATGACTGGCTGTAGTGGGCCATTCCTATGCTGTGCTGGGCCTCGTTGTTGTGTTAAAAGCTCGGCCAAAGCAAAGAAAGAGTAATGGCTATGTGATGAAGTCTTCAAAATTGCAGCACTCGGCTACAAATTTACTGCGGTGCAGCTGCAGCAGATTACAGCAGCAGCTAATGAGGGACTGGATGCGCACATGCAGAGGTTTTATAGCAAATCAGCACTAAACACCATGACTGACACTATTAAAAGATGTGAGTTTAATTTGAGTTTAAATGAAAAGAATTGTAAAAAAGGTAATTAGATCTTTTTTGTTACAGTGTTAAGGGTTATTTTTTCTTGTAAGTGACCATTACAAGACACTAGGCCTGTAACCATTCTCAAAATTCATTTTCAATTTAACAGACCATCTGCCTGTATATCACTGGTGTCGTTTCCTGTAGTAAACTATAGTAATAATTATAATTACTCTGATATACACTAAAAGAATTTCCAGTAGTATTACAATTGTTGTTTTTTTTCAGAATGGTATGTTAATGGTAATGTATTTGGTTTCAGCTTATTACAGCATTCAGCATTACAGAAGTGTACTAACTGTTTTTTGGGATGGACGTTTATGAGCACTGAATTTTTCAAGCAGCATCCATATAGTTTAATTGACTGACATTAGTTGGAGGTTTAGGATTCTGATTAGAGTTTTGGATTAAGGTTAGGGTTTAGGGTTAGATTTAATCAAATGTTTTAAATTCAACTTATATCACCTAGTTGAACGTTAGTAAAAGACAACCTGAGTTTGCTTCTACAGTGGACCATGCGAATAAGGTGTTACCAATGTGGTAAAAATCACCTCTTGCAATTTGTTCCATTTGTACAATAAAATGAGATTCACTGAACTGTTACATCCTGAACCAGTCTCTTAATGGAGTATCAGGCTGTTAGGGTGAACGGCTGAAATAATGTCCAGTTCTGTGTGGGTGTGTCTTTAATTTGGCTTCTCCCAGAGCCTGTTTATGAGTTTTCCATTGGCAGAGTTTATTTACGAGGGAAAATAAATCAGCTGCCTCTACAAGTCATGTGTTCTCGCCCTCGGGGGCGCCTGTCTGTCAGAGTGATGGATATCCCAGGGTTCCTGGTGGTCTCTTCAGGGCTTCTGACACTGGCAGTGTCAGCATGGAGCCGGCCAACTGTAGAACCGTAAACAGTTTTGATGGACGGGCAAGCCACACCCTTTTTAACTGAGCTAGAAATGCCACTCACAAACACCTTGAGGCTACATATGAAATGCATGAGTGGAAGCCTAGGTGCCCACCCAGAGCAATAAAAATGTGCTTTCCCAGAGTAGGAATTTGTTGAGTATACACTATAGAGGGAATCTGGAACTTACTAGTTAAAAAAATATCGATGACATTTCACAGAAGGTCAGCATCATAAGGCCACGGAACCTTCTGCTGTCAGAAACCTACATAAACACGCAAACTTCTTTCAACAAGCGACAGTGACCGTAAAGGTTTCTTCAGTTACTTTTGAGGTCATTCCACAATGTTATGACAACTGATGTTTGTTGGAACAAGTCAAGATTCAAGATTCAAGATTCTTTGTTGGTCATATACACAGTTGTACAAAAACAATGTGGAACGTGATTCCCAGTGTCCTGAAGTTGATATGTGGGGATAAAAGAAAATGTTTAAAAAATACCAAATAAACACAATACAGAGCGATCAGACAGGCGTCTGAAAGTAGCTGCATCGTACTGTCAATAAATCAAATTTATTTATATACAGGGGGTCTTCGAGTTAAGCAGCAGATCCGTTCCTTTGACAGTGATGTAACTCAAATTTTGGTGTAAGTCGAAACACACACTTACCGATCCTAACACAGCTGTAAAATCATAAATACAAAGCTAAGCCACAGAAAAAGGAAAAGGAAAACTCCCTCACTCAAACACTGCATTACTGCGTATTCTTCCACCGTGCGCAACCAAACTAGTTCGCCCACATAGTCCGAGGCTAACAGTGTAAGGCAGGTGGGATTGAGCATCATAAACTCGAAACGTCGCATGTCAAGACTGTTGTTCACTTTTTGTTTGCAGACTTGAGAACCCCCTGTATTGCTTTTGAACAGAACTCTCTAAAGTCAAGTCAAGCCAAGTTTATTTCTATGGACCATTATTATACACAAAGGGTATACAATATGCTTTACAGGAAAAGAAAAATATAATAAGCATAAAAATAGTAAGTAATAGTAGCAAGTAAAAAAATAAAGAAATAAAATAAGACATAGAGAATCAACTAAAAAAGATTGAAAGTGCAGTAGATTTCCATAAAGTGGAGGAGAATCGTATAGTTTTAGCAGCTTTTCAAAGCTCCAGTTGGTGCAGATCTGAAACTTGGGCAGTTGGTTGGCCAGCATAGTGGATAAACACCATTTCACCAGGTTTAGAGCAGCTCCTGCAGATCTAACATACCAGAGATGTATATAAAGAGCAAAGCAAGGTGAAAGAAGCAATGAGACACTCCCAGAAGCTAGAGGACGAAGCCTTGAGAGGAACATGTCCTACTCTGGTTGACACCAGAAACCAAAAGAGAAATGATGAAACTGAAATATGAAGTTTTTAAAATGTGTGGATGTATTTCATGTTTGATTATTGTTCTTAAATACCTACAGAAAAGCTGCCTCTAACACCAAGCCCAAGAAGTTGCCTACTACTCACCCCACAACCAATAATAGATAATTAACTGTTGTCTCACTTTTAATACTGATGAATGGTGGTTAGAAAAAAGTATGTTCTCTCAACAAGACGATTTCAGCATGTACAGCAATAAAATAACTAATTTAAAGGTCTATTGTTTTAGCAAATGTGCACAATGTGTTATAAAAATCCGTTCTCCTAGTGTCACAGCTGGTCTGCTGAAGGATGCACACAAAACTCTTTTCGAGCGATGAGGTTTCTTTAATCACAAGTGTTGAGAATCAAAACATGAACATAAAGAATAACTAAGAGTCACTGGGGAACTCTGCGTTCCTGAAACCTCTCGTGATCTGCTTGGCCGCTTTCCCCACAGACAGTGTTGTCCGGTCCGTGTGCTGGAGTCTTGGTTCTCAGGCAGCGGCCGTTAAAACTGCAGACAAGAAAGAACAGTTCAACACGAGGAGCCTTTCCCATATTCAATGACACTCAGCCATATAGTGTCACTGTTCAGGAACTCCTTCAGGTAGGACCTTGGTGAACACACACAGACTTGAGGGATCGACCGGCTTATAACCCCCCTTCATTCACACACACACCAATCACACCACGCCACATCACAGACTTTAATTATCACAATTAGACCTGCCCAGGGAGCTGGCCTTAGTCCTGAGTGCCTGCACCTGGGCTGATTAGCCGCCAACCGACCATGCATTCCTCATACCTGACAGTCCAGGGCCGTAAGTCTCCAAATCCTCGGGCGAATTGCTTCTTCGTGAGCGTGACCGCTCAGCCACCGACGTTACAGAAATTGAAGTCTAATCATATCAAATTACAAATACGTACAAGAGTGGTGGGGCTGCGGTCCTGGCCTGGATGGGGCACTGGCGGCTCTTGGGTGGTGTTTTTCTGGCGGCTGCATGCAGCGCTGCTGGGGAGGCCCGTGCCGGCGGACGTAGGTTGCCGGCCTGGCGGCCGTACTACTCCGGGGCAGGTCTGGGGGGGGCTTGGGGTCCTGGGGGCACTCTGCCTCTGGGCTGGGGTCCTGGTTGGTGTGCCGCCGAGAGCGTGGATTGGTGCTTGCCCTGGTGCAGGGACCTTCGATGCATCGGTGGAGCCGGGGGCCTCAGCTGGTGGGGATGTTTTTACCATCTGTCAGTATCCACTCTGCGGGGGGGGGGGCGTCCAATAGAGGGGGAGGACGGGCCTGACCTGGGTGTCTATTGTCTTATGTAGTCTGGGAGTTGACTGAATGTTGGGGTGGGAGTAGTATTTCCTCTGTTGTGGGGTCTGGTGGGCCGCCCCGGGCTCTGTGGGGGCCGGTGGTGCCGCTGCTATGGGCCCTGGTCTGGATGGGCCTAGGCCCCCCGTCCTGGGTGGATTTTGGGCAACGGGGGTGCCTATGGGGGTCAGTAGGGGAGCTGGCTCCAAAGGGGGGGTACCTTGCCACCTCCGAATATTTCCTCCCCATCCCTGATGCTTCCCTCCTCCCGTTCCATCACAGCAACATACAGATAGGGCTTTGAGGTGCGGGTGCGTTGCTGGGATGCAGGGGAGGTTTTCCCCCTCTGTCTCCTGACGACCACCTGCATTTCAATCATACATCACATCTTAGACACTCTCATTACTTACGGTCACATCACACATACATATAGAGCCTTGGGGGTGGGCACACTAAATGGCATCCAGAGGGCGGGCTGTTCAAACAGCCTTACCTCTGGTGCCGGTGCCCACTTCCCAATTTTAAGTTGCACGTAGACATTGAGGGCTCTTGGAAGGGGCAGAGCTGACAGGAGCTGCCAGAGGGTGGTTAGTGTCTTGCCCCTCCCCTGTTTTAAAGCACTTTAGAACAACACACACCAACACTACATTCGAGCGGGTGGAACGAAGCGGGGGGGGTCTTCTTTTTTTTCACACCCCCGTTCTCTGTTTGCCGCCAGGGGCTATGAGGATAAGCTGGCCGTCCGGTCGGGGTCTAGGCTGGTGGGCCTCTCTGCTGCTGCGGGGACTGGGGTAATTTTCCTGTCTCCACGCCAGAGGGAAGGGGGTCCACCTCCAGGCTCTGGAACTGATTGCCCCTCTAGGGGTAGTGGTGCCGGGTTCTAGGAGTATAGAGTATATATGGGGAGTGTGAGCGTGTGTACTGTGTGTCTACATGTGGGGAAAGTGTGTGAATATTTGTTTGTGTGCATGAGGGTGGGAATGTATGTTTGTGTATATGTGTGCCTGGTTGTCTACGTTCATGTGTCAGGTCAGCCCTTAGAGTCCACCTCACTCAACATCTCAGCCCCCCTGCCCTGCCACCACACCCTGCCGGTGGCGGGGGGCCCTTGGATCTCTGGGCCTAGGGACCGGACTGCCCTGGAGTGGCCGACCGCCGGTGGAGCCTGCGGTCCTGCCGCCGTGGCCCCCTGGGGCGTCTGTATTGTGGCTGCCGGATGACCCCCTCCGGGCTCTCCTCTGTCCTTTTTGGGGTGGGCACTGCAGTTGTCCCTGCGGTGGTTCTCCTGGGACTCCCGTGCTCTGAGGGCCTCTGGATGTCTGGGGCCCACGTCTCCACCACATCCGCTTCATACCTTGCGGGACAGGGCTGTGGTTCCCCACACACACTATTTAACATTTACATGGAGGAACCTTATGAATACAAGCGCTCTCACACACACAGGTGTGCACACAGGTGTACACACAAGCATTCACATTGGTGTACAAACAGATGCTCACACACTGTCTTGATCTGCTGTTGCTTCAAAACATAATTTGTATTTCAAAGCATATTTTTTGATGTGCGCTGCTCAAAAAGCTTTAAAATGTAGTATTTACTGTGATCCATACAGATGTTGGTTGTTGCTGCAGTTTCTCTGCTGTTGTGTCCTCTGTTGTTTTCTCTCTTTTTTTCAGCAGGTATGGAAGCAGATTATCTATTTGTTTGTATTTTCTCTCTCTACCCCCCCCCCCCTTTTTTTTTATTTTTTCTTTTTTCTGTCCCCCGGTCTTGTCTGTCATAATATGTAAAAAAAAGTATTTACAATGAAATACATTTAATAAATTAAAAAAAATAAATAAATAAATACATTTCAATAAAAAAAGGCTGTGAATGATGATAGCACAGCTACACATATGACAGACCGGGGAAAAAAAAGACCTTAAGAAGTGCAAATTTAATGTAAGAACAGAAAGATCACAGAAATGCAGTGACTGTAAAGGGATACGATCTTGGCAGGACAGGAAAGGTTCATGGAATCAGATGGTGAAGGGGCATGCATAGCAGAAAAAGAAAGCTTGTCCATAGATTTCAGGTTTTGATAAGAAAACCCAGCTTTCTTGGTGGGTGCACAGAAAGGCAAATCAAAAGGAAATCCAACAGGAGAACTTTGCTTTGTACTCTACAAAGAAAACACAACCCTCACACTAGTAAACCTAGAATAAAATTAAGACACACTAGTAAATCAAGCAAGTTGAAGTTTTTAAATTTGATATTATTTGTGAACTTTTCTGTTAGTTTAGGGCATGAACATGTAGTTATCATGCACACTCATTAAAAAGGTGAGTTAATAACCCAGTGACGACAAAGAGGTGAGTCTTCAGTCACCATTTGGGATTATCATGGCCGTTTTTCACTGGACTGCTTCATATAATTGAAGGAAGGATAAATGGAAAAATGTACTAAGATGTACAGCCAAGGAGACTCTCGGTTGGTTTCAGAAAAAGAAAATAAAGCTGCTAGAATGGCCCAGCCAATCATATGAATCCTGTAGAAAATCTATGGAAAGAACTAAAGCTCAGAGTTCACAGAAGGGGTCCTTAGAACCTTCAGAATTTGAAGACAATGCATATATTCTCCATACAAGAGGCGTCTTGAAGCTGTCATTACTAAAAAAGGCTTTTGTACGAATTATACTTTTTCATTCCATTTTATTACACATAACTTAATTTATGGACATCTATGGCTTGACTTCTTGTCATGTTCACATCAATAGCACTGTAACAGTTTCCCATGACTGACAACCTCAACATAAATGCAACCCCTTTAATCCTCTAAGCGCCAGGGTTTTTTTTTAAGAAATACTGGATTTTGACATCAATATTTCAAAAGCTTCTGGCTTAAAAGCTTCTGGCGGCCTCTCAGTACAGTCCATCGGCCCGGGTGGATCCCATGGTCCCCTCTTTTGAGGGAACTCCTCCAATGTCCCCTTAGTGTCCTCCTGGACGGAACTCCTACGGGGAGCCTCGCCGTGTCCCCCAGAATGGAGCCCCCTACGGGGAGCCCCTCCGTGTCCTTCAGAGTGGAGCCACCCACGGGATCCCCTCCGTGTCCTCCGGGACTGAGCATCCTCCGTGGAGCCCCTCCATGCGCCCTGGGACAGAGCTCCCTCCGTGGAGCCCCTGCGTGTCCTCCGGGACTGAGCTCTCTCCGTGGAGCCCCTCCGTGTCCTCCGGGACCGAGCTCCCTCCGGGATACAACCTCCTCCAGGGAGCTACTCCATGGCCCCTGGGTCTGAGTCCCCTCTGGGGAGCTCCTCTAAAACCCCAGTATCCCCCTAAAAAAATCCTGTCTTAAAATTAACCTGAACTGGAGCATCATCACCTCAAGATTCACTTTATTGTCCAACGTTGTGGGATATTTGGCTTGGGCATCTCTCATGCTATATATACCAAATGATATTTGGGAATGATATGGTCCTTTTGATTAAGTACTCGATGCACAATTTTTAAAAAATATCAACAGCACACAAGCTAAAATCTTTTCAGACTTTAATTTCAAGCTTTTCAGTTTTGGGATTTGGAACATAAACAAAAGATTCTGGACACTAATTGCATTTTAATTTCCTTCCTTTAATTAATATAATAATATTAATAATTAATTATCAATGTTAACTTAATGTATAGGAATAATAAAGGCACTTTTACATTATAGATGGAGAAGTTAAAATAAAGTACAGTAGTATAATCAAATTGTCAGCTGTACAAACATATTACATTTTTGTTAATTCATTTATTTATGAAGCAGTTCTTTTAAACAACAGCCCAAATGATTTTACACAGGACCAACTTTCCCAAAAATTCTGTCACACTGTGGACTGATGTGAGCCAATAGCAAGATGGTAGATATTAGAGCTGTTAAATTTTAAATCTCTATTTTTACATAAGCCATATTTACATAAGTCCATTAAATATGGACATACATTTGCTGGCACTAAACAGTCCTGTATGATCTCTCTCCCACCCAGACAGGTATTACATACTCTATTGCACAACAAGCATAAAACCTGTAATGTTGTGACAATTAATAATTGGGTATACTCGGTTGACATCTTAATACTATGTGACATCATTGTTGCCTCAAATCATGTTAACAGAGAATAAGGGTTTTGGCCAAGAAGATTAGATTTGCACACAGATTTATTATAACCACATAAGGACAAAAGCACTGCCTGCCCAAGGCAAACCGCTATGCTAGCGGCTTGTTCTAGAACCAAGCTGCTTCTTTTATCTTTACATATAAATTAAAAGCTATCATGTGGACATCAGGCATCGAGCTTCAATTAGAGCCTTCTGATCAGCATCTCATTACAAGAGTCAATGGTGTTCCCTTCAAGACTCCCCACTGCTTGTGAATACTTGGCTAGAGGCAAAATGTGCGAGTAGGCCTTCTACAAGTTAATCTCTTTGAACAAATGCATATCAACATGCAAAGCATCATACATTGTATGAGAATAACCAGGCTGCTCATTAATTATAAATGGTGTTTGTGCTCCGTGTTCTGTCATGTGTGTTTATGTCAGAGGGGAAAGCGCTTCGGGTGTTAGTCCTTGAGTGCTGAGGCCTTCTGGAATAATGCTGCCATGTTTTCCACACTGAAGTAGATCTTCTTGCAGAAGTCTAATAACATCAAAGGTACAGATTTACACATATCTTCATGAATGCATTAATCACTATTCCTGTATATCTGCATAAGTTAATTGAGAGCACTTCACAGAGGGCACTCTGATTCTTCCTCAGATTGCATGATGGTATCTGTGCCATGCAATGTTTGAAAAAGTGGACCCCATTGGAGAGGTCAAGCAGTCATTGCAGCTTTATAGGACTGACTTTTCAAGTATTCAAACTGGTGATTATTTTCGTACCACTTAGCATTTAGAAAATTATAATCATAACTTATTACGCAGAATTGTTCCAAGGGCATTCTGCCACTGAAAGATTAGATTGAGATTATTAAATTGGTCTGATAAAGTTAACTCAGGGTTTCTCACTTTCCTCTTAATATTCCATACAAAATTCCACCAAGGATCATTCAGCCTGTTAACTAAATAGTTCACTTGTGCATTCTGGACTGATCTAAGTTTTTTGTTCAGTTATCATTCAGAAGCAATATTTTCTTATAGGAATGAACAGCATGATTAAATAATTCAAATCTTACTTCCACAAATGATGTCACAGCACACAGCTCCCTCACTGACACAACATATACATTAACATACATTCTGTATGAGCGCACATATATAAACACATAACAGCAACCACACTGAGATAATAAAGCAGTCTAGCAACACACAAGCAATTATCTATGATCACATAGCGAGAGACTAACAATACCTCAGTAACCAAACTGGAAGACCCTAGCAACCACCTAAAATAATACAGCAATCGCCTATATGATTACCATAGCAACCACTTAGCAACCTCTGTGCAATGCCCTATCAATAAGCAGAAACACCATAGCAATCACATATTGATGCCTCCACTCTTCTTGGAAGGTTTTCCACAAGATTTTGGAGCGTATCTGTGGGAATTTGCACCCATTCATTCGGTAGAGCATGAATGTCTGCACCTGCCTGGTCCCAGTGTTCTGGTTCATGTTGGCCTTGCTGCTCATGACCAGGTTGGCCTGGCATTACTGCTTGTGGCTGTCTCCTTGTTGACTGCCCTGGGCCATTAGTGTACACGGGTCTCTCTTGTTAGAAGAGCGAGGCTTGTTCAGTCCCGGTGGGTCTCCTTGCCTGGTGGGTTACGGGTGCCCTTGTTGGAGTTGACTATAGGCCTCATCAGGTGGGTGTGGCCAGCCCCCAGGGCTAGTAGCAATTGGGGCCTTGCTAGGGCCCACTTATTGGATGGGTGCCTCCTGAGAGACTGATGGCTCTGCCCATCAGCGAGCTCATGGTCCCCTGGGTGGCTGGTTTGTGTAGGCCCACCTGTTGGTGGGGTGTTCGGCTGGTCCTGAGTCAGCATCACTGGTGTGGATAGTGTATGTATCTCTAAGATCCATATTTTCTGTCTGTGTTCTCTGCAAACTCTGTAGCCTCATTACTCAAAACCGCAATCATGGGTAAGACTGCCGACCTGACTACTGTCCAGAAGGCCATCATTGACACCCTCAAGCAAGAGGGTAAGACACAGAAAGAAATTTCTGAACGAATAGGCTGT
>JBBPCY010045171.1:0-13283 GCA_037974405.1 Brachyalestes nurse
AGATTCTCTCATCTTAGAAAGGAAACTGGCTTTATTTCACACATTTTCATTTATAGTTCAACCAACAACTTTCCAGTGTTTAAAAAGAAAAAAATCAGTACACTGGTAGCTGGTGCAAAATTTTCAAATATCCTTCATAGTTGACTGACTCTATAGAGTATATCCAAAAGCATCACATCTGGGATAACGGGGGGAAACTTGGTTCAGATTGTCGGTTTAACATAATGCCATTTCTTTCACTATTCTCACGGCTGGTAATCTCCTTCAAAACGGGGTTTATCTTGGCGTGACCGGAGAGATTAATCCAAACAGGTTTCCCACATCTGAGACCGAAAGTCACCAGAACTACAAGGAGCTTGTGTAGAAGATCACAGGTAATGGCGCAGAATGAGGCGGCCACACGCTCCCGCGGCCGCTCGGGTCTTTCAGACGGACGCTTTCAGTTCGATTGGCGCGAATGTGACGATCCATAACAGAGACTCATTACCCGCAGAGCGTTCGGGCCCAGAAAGAGTATTGAGCCAAAGAGAGCGGAGCAACGCTCGCACAACGCGCCATTACTGATCGATCACCAGCACACACTCAGTTCATCAAGCTGCTCACACACTCGTTAGACGCCTCGTGACTGGATCTGCCTCTGACAGCCAATTCCTTCATCTCCGGTTTACAGCGGTGCTACAGTCGGACGATGAACAGAAACACGACATCATGATACAACACAGCACAAGCTGTGGTTGCTATGGTTACAGGGCTATAGTAGTGAATGGATATGGGAGGATGATGAATATTTGATAAATATGGTTTATAAATGCGTGTGAAAAGAACAACAGCTCTGCAGGGTCGTATGCCAGTGCTGCTTTGACGTGTGTCAGGTGGTTGAAAAGTGGCGCAAAATATTAAGATTGTTTTACAGTGTGTGTGTGTGTTTCTGGGTTGTATGTGTTTGTTGGTGGTGTGTGTGTGTGTGTGTGTGTGTGTGTGTGTGTGTTTCTCTGTCCGTCAGTTGGTGCGTCAGGTGTTGGGCTGCAGCCTGAGTTTATTTTGGTGAGTGTGTTTGTGAGTGTGAGTGTGTTTGTGAGTGTGAGTCTGAGAGAGTGTGAGTGTGTGTGTGTGTGTGTATTGAAAATATGCAAATTTGTAAGTCAGTGTGTGTGAGTGTGTGTGTGTGTGTGTGGATTGTGCCCCCTCTAGGTCGGTTAGATGCCAGCCCGGTAGATCGGCTCTGGCGCCGGCACTGTGTGTGCATATGTGAGTGTGTTTCTGTGTCTGTGTTTATGTGAGAGCGCATGTGTGTTTATGTTTGTGTGTGTGTGTGTTATGTGAGTGTGTGTGTGTGCGTGCGGGTGTGTTAACAACCTGATTATAAATCATTTATAAATACTATATAAGCACGGTCTTATTGTAAAGTGGTACTGAAAATCCGGTTCCGCTCCCACAGACTCGCAGCACCAGTCTCCGTTTAGCCTGAGGCCTGCACCTGCAGGATGAATGAGGTTCCACAGGCCTTCACACCCAGCAGAGCATGACTGTATGTGGTCAGTGAGGGGGGGGGGGTCCCGGGGCACAGGACTGGACATTAGAGTGAGAAAAATCCAGTGTGACGCCTTCAGCAGCCTGACTGGGTCTCGTGTAGCGTTTCTCACTGGAGCACGGTTTTCTACTGCCACCCTCCCTCTCTCTCTTTCTGTCTCTCTCTCTCTCTCTCTCTGTCTCTTTCTCTCTCTCTCTCTCTCTCTCTCTCTCTCTCTCTTTCTGTCTCTCTCTCTGTCTCTCTCTGTTTCCCTCTCTCTCCCTCTCTCTCTCTTTCTGTCTCCCTCTCTCTCTCTCTCTGTCTCTCTCTCTGTCTCTCTCTGTCTCTCTCTGTCTCTCTCTCTCTCTCTCTGTCTCCCTCTCTGTCTCTGTCCCTCTCTTGATCTTTAACTGCTCTCTGAACTCTCACCCAGGGTAGTAACACACTCTAACACACTTGTAAGGTAAACCTCCACGCCGCCGAAAGAATTACAGAGAGCCGTTAAAAAAAACTATAAGCATTTTGGCTCCTGAGAGATATTAATCTCTGTAGCAGACAAAGATTTCTGCTGTGATCAACGCAGCGCTTCAGAAAAGAGGGAAAAAATAAGGCGCCGCAGCCTGATTCGTTTATCTTAACGGAATTATCTCACTAGATTTCACGCCTTTAGTTTCTTTTACGTCCTTAAAGGGGAACTCCAGTGATTTTTCTGTTGGAGTTAAGAGGTAAACAGAGTCTTTCAAAGAAGACTGACTAGAAACGCTGCGCTCTGGAGAAATCGCTCAGAATCGCTGGCAGTGGTGCTGAATGGAGCCAGATGTTCGAAAGAGCTTCTAAAAGTCTCTAAAAGTTCCCGTACAGAACGTTTTTACATGGTATGTTCAGGAATAGGAGAGGAAATGGTTTTCTGATGAGGTTTTGGCCACAAAGGTGTTTTATTATTGCTGTTTTGTGTTGTTCATGGTGGAGGAGAGCATTGTGCAGGGCGTGCTGTAAAGCAGCGTAGTCCTGAAAGAAAACCTTTTGTGTGTTTATTTATTTAGATTTTTTTAGATTTCTCATTATCATTCCTTATAAAGACTCAAAAGACACCCTGGAATCAACCATGTCACTGTGAACCTGCTCTAGATAACTTTATTCACATCTCAGCCACTAAACTATGTAGAATTAGAAAAATAGATGGAAATCACCTTTGATCAATTTCTCTTTCTCTCTCTGTCTCTCTCTCCGTCTCTCTCCGTCTCTCTCTGTCTCTCTCACTGTCTCTCTCTCTGTCTGTCTCTCTCTCTCCCTTTCTCTCACTGTCTCTGCCTCTCTCTCCGTCTCTCTCTGTCTCTCTCACTGTCTCTCTCTCTCTCTCCCTTTCTCTCACTGTCTCTCTCTGTCTCTCTTTCTTTCTCTCTCTCTCTCTGTTTCTCTCTGTTTCTGTCTCTCTCTCTCTGTCTCTCTCTATCTCTATCTCTCTCTCTGTGTTTTTGTTTCTCTTTCTTTCTCTCTCCCCCTCTCCTTCTCTCTCATCCCCACGCTGCCTTGAATTGATTCCTCTTTTTAATTTGTCTTCTTCATTTGTTTCTCAGGCCCTAGAGCAGTTTTGCCTCATTGCAGTTCACTTGTTTGACCTTCCTCCTCGTCTTCATCACCCCCTTCATTAACCCACTCCAGGACCGCGGCGCCTTCTCTTCATCATTTAGAGAGTAATTACTGTTCATGAGCAGCGATAGGGAGAATGTCCGGACTGCCCAGGTACACACACACACATACACACACACACACACACACACACACACACACACACCACTCTCTCCATTTCCAAGCTGGCTTGCGACCCTTAGGGTCATTAGCACATTCTTTTTTAAAGGGGATTTCACACAGCTTGAGGTTTTTCCTTCCTTTTTCATTCTTTCACAGGCCCTCTTTCCCAGCAGCGGCCTGGCAGCGTCTGGACAGGGATACCAAGCTGGCCGAGAGCTCTGGAGGTGCTCTGTTCCAGGGTTTTCCCTCTCTCTCTCTCTCTCTCTCTCTCTCGTCTTCCTTCACATTTCTACCTCACTCTTTCATCCTTCCTGATGACCAGCACCCGCCACCCCACCGTCCTTGCTTTCGTTTCCCCCACTGCAGCTCCGCTTCTTGGAAGTCTGTCTGCTGTTTGGACCCCTGGGGACCATTTAACCCTTTTTTAATCATCTTGTTAGTTTATCATACAAATAAGGTGGAAATTCTTTCCCACAGATTCCCATAGGCTGCTAATGTTTTGCTAAAATAAACCTCTGGACATAGTGGCATTGGTGCCGAAGTGAAGTGAATCGTTCTGGTGTAGAAGAACAAAAGGCACAAATAAAGTGCGATAAGATCTTTTCCGCAGGGCCAAATGACTAGACTCACATCCCCTGATTGTTTCCCTTTACACCGTTCAGCCCCGCTGACTCCTTGTTTGGTTACATGTAAGGTCTGTTATTATTATTATTATTATTATTATTATTAGGTAGGTGAAGGCCAGCTCGACTTTGGGGCGCAGAGACACGTCCACTATTCTTTTAAGGGTTAATTCTCAGACTGTGAACATAAATAAATAGCCCACGAGTTTCAATGCGACTATTGTTCTTAAGGTTCTTTCATGTTTCCAAAACAAGTATGAGCCATTCATACTCTGGTGTGGACACAATAGAAACTTTGAGTCATCATCCCTAAATGACATAACGCTCATGCCTCGCTGAAGACTTGATTGGTCAAAATGACATCATCAGAAAAGAACGGAGTAGGGCTGTCCTTCCTTCCGTTAAAGAGCGTCACTATATCTGCATATACAATATACTTTTCTCTCTATATGTCTCTCCATCTCTCTTACGTTATGTCACTACTTTTCCAGACCTCATGCCCACCCCCAACAGGGCCTACAGGAAACGGTCATTAGGACACGTAATTACAGGCAGAGTGCTCTTCCTCTCCAAGCCTCATGCATCCAAGGCCACGATGACTAGCCTCACTTCTGTTTCTGTTCATGTTTGATCGTCTGAATTGCGTGGAGGAAACGAGACGTCCTTCATTTCTGGAATACTCCAGCCTTGACTCAAACATGTTATGAAAGCGCGACGGGATGTGCCATTAATTTAACCTCTGATTCTTAAACCCAGGGGTTAACACACTCTGAATAGGGTTTTTAATGTTAAAACTAGGGCTGCCCATTCAAACAATGAATCACAATAAATCGCTCTCACATTATTGCTTGGTAATGTTTTTTCCATGTATAAAGTAGTGCCAAGTTGTTAAAGCTAAATGTGCATCAGCATTATACTACATAGTGCATATCTAAAATTATATATATATATATACATGCTCATGTCAGGTACTCCTAAATGACAGACGAGATTTTATTATAGCCCTGCATGAGCATCTAAAAATATGCATTATTTATGTTAAAATGTTATCATTCATTTTGAAATTGCAGTAACTGACCAAAGCCCCACCCACATCAGTTTGTAGCAACTGTTGCCAGGTTGGGCACTCTAATGAGAAATTCTGTGGTCAATGAATTATTAATGTATTAATCTGGGAATGCTTAATGTTGAATGATACTTCCTTTGTATGCATGATGCATGTGAATGATCACACTATTTGGCCTGACTGAATGAAGATTTGTTTGGCATTGCTGTTTTTTCTAAACCGCCTGGTCCAGCTCTGTAGCACTGAAGTGAAAACACAATGTTATACTGGAGCTCTAAATAAAGCATTTCTCTGGTGACTGAATAGAATTTGTCAAACCGGGCTACGGTTGCTAAGCAGTAAATCTATGGGAGGAGCATGGATTGGTCAGTGATGTTAGTTATGAAGTTATGAGGGTGAGGAATTGAAGTCTGGACCTGCTGACAGATCTTGATCCTGAAAGTTTAAGGGGTAATAGAACGGCCTGAGAATTTAAGGGGTAAAAGGCCAGCTGAGAGTTTGAGGGGTAAAAGAACGCCCGGAGAGTTTAAAGGGTTAAAGGCCAGCTGAGAGTTTAAGGGGTAAAAGAACAGTCTGAAAGTTTGAGGGGTAAAGGGACAGCCTGAGAGTTTAAGGGGTAAAAGAACGTCCTGAGAGTTTAAGGGGTAAAAGAACGGCCTGAGAGTTTAAGGGGTAAAAGAACGTCCTGAGAGTTTAAGGGGTAAAAGAACAGTCTGAAAGTTTGAGGGGTAAAGGGACGGCCTGAAAGTTTGAGGGGTAAAAGAACGTCCTGAGAGTTTAAGGGGTAAAAGGACGGCCTGAGAGTTTAAGGGGTAAAAGGACGGCCTGAGAGTTTAAGGGGTAAAAGGACGGCCTGAGAGTTTTCCCAGTGTTCCTGTGGGTTCCTGCTCATGTACCCTGTGGACAGCTCATTAGCAAGCGGCGCAGCGTGGTTCAGAGAGAGTGGAGAGGCTCCTCCTGTTGGGTGCGCTCTGTCTGCTCCATTGGCCCGCTGCACTTCACTGAAGCCCCATTTACATTCCCTTAGCACGCTTGACTGGCTCCTTTAATATGCTGCCCGGGCCCAGGCCGCCCTCGCCCCTTCTCCCTCCCCCTCCACAATCCCCCTCTCCACTATCACTGCTAACTGCCCTCCATCAGCCACCCACACCCTCAATGCCTCCGAAAATCTCAGGACACACACACACACACACACACACACACACACACACACACACTGACAAACTGGAGGGTCCTGAACTCCATACTCTGCCTGCCTACTTCCCACATTTCCCTCTTTCTCGTCTTTATCCTCAGTCTTGTTCCTCCTCCCTGGAGAGTGTGCATTAATAGACTCAGAGCTCTTTAGGTCTGACATCTGCTGGAATACTCAATCAGACTGTAAATGCTATAAAATGATTAAAGGCTAAGCCTTCTCTTAGTCTAACCAAAGCCAAACACATATTTGTATGCTGCAGGGAAAACGGCATTCAATTTCACTGATCACACTGGTTATAATTCTTATTATCACTGATTACACACTCACTGGTCTCTTCATTAGGTCCATTTACATTGTATCTACACTCACTGTCCAATTCATCAGCTCTACCGACTATATAAGTGCACTTTATAGTTACAGTTACAGACTGTAGTGCATCTGTTTCTCTGCATCATTTGTTAACCCCCCCTTTACTCCATTTATCACAGGCCAGGACCCCTCAGGACCACCAGTGAGCAGGTATTACTGAATCAGTGTCAGCACAGCAGTGACACTGACATGCTGGTGAGATGAAAGTGTGTGTGTGTGTGTGTGTGTGTGTGTGAGTGTGTCATCCTGGTGCGAGTGAATACACTGCAGTTTCTTCTATTAGACACATAAACTGTTAGTCCATCTTGTAAAGTTAGAGACTATAACCCATCTGTTCATGCAAAGTCTGTTAGTCATCCCAGCCATGAGTGTGCGACTAAAATAATAATAATAATAATAATAATAATAATAATAACATGCATTCAGTGTATTTTTTAAATGATTCTGAAATAATAATCTGAATCATGCCACTGAAAATTTCATGATGCACTAAAGTGTTTCTCCAAAATCATAATTGACTCAAACTGCGGAGGTCAGAGACGTATATCATTATTGTGTACTGTTTCCAATCGTATACTCCACCATGTTTCATCTTTATGCATAACTCAGACACTCAGATGTAAACAAGGACATTCAGTTGTTTGATCTGAAATGGTTAATTGAGGAACTCCAGTTTCTTTACATTGAAAGTGAATGGAACCAGGTTCAGGATGTCTACAGCATAAATATAGAGATTTTATATTCTGTCCGTCTGACTGTTGATATGCAATGTTGATGATGGTAAAATAGTGGGAAATCTGCAAAAACACGTTTTCTATATTACTGCATATACCCCTCCACCATTAATGTATTTATAAAATATGTTTAAGGCAGTGTATTCATATTAATTTCACGTAATAACTATTCACCACCACTGTAAACAGTTCTGACGGTAGGTTTACACTCCAAACCACTCTGAATTACTCTGTGTACATCTTGGCCACTTAATTATCTGAAAAATCTTGAAAAATCAGAGGAATTTTCTTTAACCAGATCCAAGAGTATAAATGACAGCAAAGGTCATTTGTGGTCGTCATACTGACATTTTAATGTTTTTTAATGGTTTTTGAGCAGAGAAGGCCAATCCCTGGCCCACTCTGCTAAAAAGCCTAATACAATTAGCCTGTCAGTGATTATTCAGTGATTTTTCATTTCGATGCATAATGAATCAAAATGCCGCTGCAAGGAGCTGCTTGCCTGAGATAAAGGATTAAGGGACAAAACAGCGTTCTCAGAGACAGGAATCAGCATTTTCATTTTCATTTCATCAAACATGCGAGACATTTTTGCAGTTTTACAAACATGTTGCTGATTTGAAGAAATCAAAAGCAGGAAAAAGTGAGAAAACTGAAGGGAGGTTTACAGTGGAACAGACCAGACCAGAGCTCTTTATAACAGGAGGTCACTGAGTTTGTTGGCTGACTGTTAGCGGGCGAAAGATTCCCCCATATTCTCTCCACAGAGTCGACCCCGAGCGCTTTTCAGCAAAACGACTCAAGCCCTTCGTAGGCTAGACCCCCAAGGAGCAGACTGGAGTGAGACGTTGATGCTTGCATTGGATGATTTATGCCCATTCACACACAGCATATGCGATTCTGTGGGGTTTGCTGACATTTCCAGCTCATAGCTAAGATTGCGATGATTGGAAACACAGCCTGTGTTGTGTTTGGCCTTTCATATTTTAATAAGGCCCTTTTAACAAGGCCTCCTTCAAAACAAATGTCAGAAATATGCAAATCACTGCATTCATGCATAAGCAGTATAGGGTTTGGGAAGTGCTGCCCCATGGCCGTTGGCATCTAATTAATTAACCAGACATTTATCAGAACATATCTTGCATGCTAGTAATGACCTTGAGGCTCCGTTTGTGTAATATTTTCCTGGGTAGCTGTTGTCATTTGCACCAGAACCTTTTTCTCTTTCACTGTTTGCTCTGACGGGCCAAACATTGTGCATTACTGGACTCAATCAGCATGCCATTAATGCCGAAGTCAGTCATGTGTTGTGGAGCACAGGTGCCAATCGGCATTTTATAACTCAGCTGGGACGAAAAACTGGACTGGTGTTTCCACACGAACCCATTGTCTTCAATTTGACATCAGCTGCCAGGCGCTCGTTCATAAAATCGAGGTTCTTTCCTGCACTGGAACATCTGCACCCACCGCCCACTCTCCAAGAGTGGGCGTCCATCCCGGGATGTCAATTAATTCGGAGCAGTATGCCTCGTCATGTGCGGCACCTGAGCCAAAACAGTCAAGGGAAAACATTTTGGATGATTTTATATTCATTTATTTTTTTCAGAATTACAAATTCATGGTTGAGTCACTTTTTTTCCTTGGGAAGCATCTCAAGAGACTGGTTATCGCATCCTCCGATGAGTTCCCAGTCCCTCCTACAGTCTGATGTGTCATTTCAGGGATGCGTCTGGCATGTGAACCCCCTTCCTCTGGAGGGGACGCCACAGGACAGGAGGGTTTCTGCTCAAATCAGGTCATGGGCACGAGCCAGACTATTGTGGCTCTGTGAGTCTGGACGTCGTGTATCAAGAGACCGTCCATAAGAAACCAGGCTGGAAAATGAGACTCAAGCCATCAGTAAGAGAGTCATCCCTGCCATGAGTAACAAGAGTCCATGGACAAGCCCTTGTTTTCGTCGTCCAGTCGTGGGAAGCAGCTCATCTGTAGAGCTCAATCTTTCAGTCAGTACTAGCTAAGCCTTACGAGGGAAAACCTTGGTTTCACACAGTGAGTAAGGCAGCAGCTGTGGTGTCTGGAACTCCTTCTGATTCTTCACTGACAATAAAGCTTCCTAAATGGTTCCTGGCTTGGGACACTTCTATGAACTATAATTGACCTACACTTTTCATAAACGGTACCGCTAAGACTTCCCTGAGAAAAACCGAAGGACCATGGATGAAAATGAGACTTGTGAGAGTGAAGAACCTTCTTTAAAAGTTTACATGGAGGCTTTAAAAAAATCCACATACTTCTTCTTCTTCTTTATTTACGGAACCAAAAGTCGTTCTTCTACTTTAAAGCATCCTTTTTCTATTTTGGCACCTTTAGGTTTTAGCGGAGAGGAAGGTTACCTTTCTCTAATCTGGCCTGAATATTGAGAGGTCCCTTAAAGCCTTTACAAATTGAACTAGAGCTCTCATCAATAGAAGAGTCTGAAAAGGTTCTTTGGTGCACTTTTAGTAAAAAACAAAAACCTTTTAAAAACCTCTTTTTTAATGTAAAGGCTCTTTACTACACTCACCACACAAAAGTGCTTTAACTTTTAGGTACTATATAAAAAGTTTTTTTTAAGTTCTCACAGCAGTTACATGGAGAAAAAACATTTAAACATTCAAAAATACTGAGCTGTCATAGTTCTAAGCATGACTGTATGACCATGGCCCTTAAAAATAACCTTTTTAAAGGGGTAATGATGTGTTTTTCCCAGAACCAGATGTCAGAGTCAAGAACCTTTAGGGACCCTAATTTTTAAGAGTGTAAATGCAGATCCCAGGAGGAGGGTTGGGCACTCCTGGCTTGCAGATTTAATCGAGTCTGAAATGAAGCAGTGTGATTCAGGGGTACCACAGTCAAGACAGAGGAGTTGGTGGCTCTGGATCATGTGGGAAACTTTGACAAAGCTGCGCTGCCTTGGTGGAGAGGGTGGTGATTATCAAATAGATTAATCTGCAAAAGGAAATCAGACAATTGGTCAAGCACAGCATGTTCAAGGTTTTCTAAAAAAAACAACATGCCTCGTTTCAGGACTGAGAGTGAGACTCTTTGAGGAAAGGGGTGAAATGAAGTCAGTGGTCTTTACTGGGTACGTAGAAAAGAGAAGCAGAGTGAAGATAACTGATCAGAGAAAGTGATGTGTCTGGTTCCACTCATATATTGATATATTTTGTGAACGGCATACTGTTCTTTGTGTGATAAAATAGAAGAACCACTTTTGGTTCTATTAAGAACTTTTTAAGAACTTTTAAAGGTTGTAAAAATGGTATATAACCTTCATATACTACAAAGGTTTATATCACTAGAACCTAGACTGGTAAGCTGTTTACATTTCAGGTATAGCAGGAGGGTGAGAAGCACATGAGGTGGTTCCATGGTAATAGCAACATTCCAGAACTTGTCCATGATGGTAGAACTGCTTTAGAACTGGTCTATGGTGGTAGAATTGGTCCAGAACTGGCCCATGGTGGTAGAATTGGTCCATAACTGGTCCAGAACTGGTCTATGGTGGTAGAACTGCTTCAGAACTGGTCCATGGTGGCAGAATTGGACCAGAACTGGTCTATGGTGTTAGAACTGCTTCAGAACTGGTCTATGGTGGTAGAATTGGTCCAGAACTGGTCCATGGTGGTAGAATTGGTCCAGAACAGGTCCATGGTGGTAGAATTGGTCCAGAACTGGTCTATGGCGGTATAACTGCTTTAGAACTGGTCTAAAGGTGGTAGAACTGCTTCAGACCTGGGCTATGGTGGTGGAATTGGTCCAGAACTGGTCCATGGTGGTAGAATTGGTCCAGAACTGGTCCAGAACTGGTCTATGGTGGTAGAACTTCTTCGGAACTGGTCTTTGGATGTAGAATTGTCTAGAAGTGGTCTGCGGTGGTAAACGTGATTCAGAACTGGTTCATGGTGGTAGCAGTGGTTCAGAACTGGACCATGGTTTTAAGAAGCGGACAATAACTGGTGAGTGGTGGTAGAACTGAGTCAGAACTTGTCAGCATTGGTAGATTCCATCACATCTGCCCGCCAGAAAGTCTGCTTAGGGTTTGGAGAATTTGACATAGGCCTGCAGTTACACTCTTCAGACACTATTCGGAACTTGACCAAACGAGCTGTATGTAAAATTGCCTATTTTCTGTATTTGCGTGTAGAATGATAGCAAGTGAACATTAATGATTAACATCAGTGTAAAGCGGGTTGTTACTTAGCAACTGCTACTCAGAGGAATTATACTGTGTGATACAGTAAAAAGTGCAGATAAAATGCTTTTCAGCTGATCGGTTTGTGCTGTTGGGAATAAGCGGGACAGAAATTCTGCCTCAGTGCTTGCAGATATGCCGTATTCCACTCTGCAGGACTTTGGCAGGAGGAAAAACGGCAGCGTGGAAATGAACAGTGTGGAAGCTGGTAAGTGTCCAGGTCACCAAGGGCGTTACTTTTCCCCTCATTTCCTCCATACCACATTCTGCTGGGGTTCAACTGCACTAATATGTTGATCTGAGGTCAGATTTGCAGAGGACAAATGCCTCACTGGAAAATGGGCAGAGTAAAGTGAGTGAGGGTTTCAAAAGTACGTCCATGCAGGTGCACTGTGTGAGTCCACGTGTCTGCATGTCTGAGTTTATGACTGGGTGCATCTGGCGTGAAGTTTTGTGCATAAAAACACTCATAAATTAACAAACAGTGTTCATTTTATTTCAGGGTTTTTTATGTCACACAGACACATGGCACACCTACAGAAAGATGTCAGAGAAACTCTCAAGTGGAAGCCTTCGAGTTCAACCGCAATCCAAGCCATAGCACTAAATCACTGAGAGATTTAGAATGGGAGGAATGGAGGAGAAGGAAAAAGAGGGAGAAGAGTGTTGAGAGGGGGGTCGTTTCCTCCAACAAAAGCCTCGTTCCTCTCAGTGCTGCTCCGTCTTTTCACAACTCTACATAGCTCACCTCGCTCCATGGAGACCAGCCTTTGGACAGCTTCTCTGTGAACGGCCAGCTCTGGAAAAGGTGCCTGGTATGGGGTGTAAATCTCTGACCTCACAACGATCCATTTAAATTCTGATTCCTCTGGAACTGGACAAGTGCTTCATGAAATCTCAGATTTCTCCACAGTTTGGTTCAAGGTTCAAGCTTATTTAGTGTGATGAGACGCTTCTCTGTGGGCCACAAAGCAACATAGAGCAACATTCAACAGAGTGCGAGTTATGACAGAAACAATACAAACACAATAAATACACCACAACAATGTAACAGTACAGTGTGGACAGGATGTAAACCTTCCAAAGTGAGTAATTTGGTACCATTAGTAAGACTCTTGCACAGGAGGAAGCGCTGTAAAGTGACCATGTTGTTGTTCGTGAACACACCACAGCACGAAGTGTGAACAGTGTGAAATTCTTCCTCTACATTTAACCCATTCACCCAGTGAAGCAGTGTGCAGCCAGAAACACAGCGCCCGGGGAACAGCATGTGGGCAAGCAAAGCAGTCCTGGGATTCAAACCCACGACTTTCTGATCGCAGGGGAAACTCCCTAACCACCAGGCCACCAGCTGCACAAAGTGCAAGGACTAACAGAAACAATACAATACATAGAGATGATATATGCAATGCAACAGTACTGTGAGTGGGATGTAAATCTGAGACTATACAATGCGTAGACAATGTAACAGTACAGAGCAGTACAGAGTTTTCAGAGATGAGAAGCAACATGAGGTTAGACATAATATCAATCAAATGTAGCCCTGATAAAGTTTGGATAAGTTATTAAATTATAACTTAATACATTTTCTACCTGATATGTTTTCCTAGTTTGAGCCTTCAGACTTTTCAAAGTTATGCAGATTGAAGCCCAGTGGCTCATGTGCAGAGGTGGACGAAGTACCTAACTTCATTACTGAAGTGAAAGTACAGATACCACCAGTCAAATGTTACTCCAATACAAGTGAAAGTCATACAGTCAAATTTCACTTCAGTTAAAGTACTGAAGTACTTGCTT
>JBBPCY010045192.1:0-13283 GCA_037974405.1 Brachyalestes nurse
GTAGTGGAGGAACAGAGATGATTGCAGTAGTGGAGGAACAGAGATGATTGCGGTAGTGGAGGAACAGAGATGATTGCAGTAGTGGAGGAACAGAGATGATTGCGGTAGTGGAGGAACAGAGATGATTGCGGTAGTGGAGGAACAGAGATGACTGCTGAGGTGCTACTTGCTACTTGTTGCATGAAATATTCCCAGTAATGTTAATTGGTCTATATATAAATATCTTGTTTAGAATTTATTTATAACCTTTACACATATTTAAATTAAAGTGTATCAGTACACTTCAATTTCATTTTATAAGTATATTAAGTTCCTTTACTGCTTATGAATACATCATTTTGTTGATGTAGGAATGAAATTTCAACTGGAAATATACACTGGATGTATATAAATAGTATTCATGGAGGATCATATCACCTTATATGATCAAGATCTCATATATGTTCCCATGAGATCAAAACTAGTGACTTTCTATGGTACGTAAGAAATAATAAGCCAATAAATTCACAATGAGTGCATAAACCGGCGGTTCTGTCCCTGGTTGAAGTTCACAGGAATATGATACAGTAAATAATGACTAGAAGTCAAACTGAATTATTATAAGATACTTTTATTTCTAAAGGAGCTACAACAATGGTGTTCTTAGTTATTAATACTGATACACATGCAATATACATGCATATTAAAATGTTCTGGTATTTTAAAATGTTTGTAAATTGGATTGCAGTGCAAAGCAGCCCTGCATTCTGCCCAGATACAAGTGACTTCAACACAGACCAGCTTCTCATTGGTGAGTCAGTTGATGTGAGGTTAACATGCCAATAAAATAAGTGTGATCATACTGATGAGTAATATATATACTGTGATATATACCATATACTAATCCACAACATTAAAACCACTGACAGGTGAAATGAACAACACTGAGTAGCTCATTATAAGGGCATAACACATAACACAGCAAGTGAACACTCAGTCTTTGAAGTTAATATGTTAAAAGCACAAAAATGTGTAAGGGTAAGGATCAGCGCATCTCAAAAATGGCAGGTCTTGTAGGGTGTTCCTGGTATGCAGTGGTCAGTACCTCCCAAAATCGATCCAAGGTCATAGGCACCCAAGACTCGACGTTGGATGTCGGGAAGCAATGGCTGGCCCATCTGGTCTGATCCCACAGCAGATCTGCTGTAGCACAAACTGCTAAAAAGTTCATTTTGGCTGCGACAGAAAGGTGTGAGAACACACACTGCATCATAGCCAGTGAGAGTGTCCATGCTGAACCCTGTTCATTCCTGAAAAAGATGATAAACTGCTGGGAAGCCTTGTGTTTATCAACCTTGGGCCCCGGCATTTATGTGGATGTTACTTTGACATGTACCACCTATCACTGCAACTGTTACAGACCAAATACACCCCCTTCATGGCAATGGCATTCACTAATATCAGTGGCCTCTTTCAGCAGAATAATGTGCCCTGCCACACGGCAAAAATTTGTTCAGAGATGGTTTGTGTAACATGACAAAGATTTCAAAGTTTGACTTGGCATCTAAATTTGCCAGATCTCGGTCCAGTTGAATATCTGTGTGATGTGCTGGACAGACTAGTTTCATGCATAGAGGCCCCACCTCACAACCTTTAGAAAGGATCCCCTGTTATCGCCTTGGTGACAGATACCAGAGCACACCTTCAGAGTTCTTGCGGAGGCCACGCCTCAGTGAGTTAGAACTGCGTTGGGCCACGAGGGGGACCTTCACAATATTAGGCTTTGGTTTTAACATTGTGGCTGATTGGTGTTTTTTTTGGCTGTGATTTTAGTTTAATGTGAATTGATCTTGGATGAGGCATTTCAGTGTGTGACAGAAACTTTGTGTTTGTGTGTTTTGCAGGTTGTCTGGGCGTGCAGTTCAGTTGGCTTTATGCAGTGTTTGATAATTTGCCGTCTGTGCTGAGATTTGCTATGTGGATGCGCTGTGAGACTGGGGTGTGTCCAGCTGACCTGCTGGAACACAGACACTACTGCAGCTACAGAAACCTCCGGAACACAACACACACACCACAACCTGCAGACACACTCGACAGGTGAGGCCTGAGACCGAGAGAGAGACAGAGAGAGAGACAGAGAGAGATAGAGAGAGAGAGAGACAGGGGGAAGTAAGGGGTAGGGAAGGAGAGGAGAGAGGAGTAACAGACAAAGAGAGGGACAAAAAAAGGAGAGGAAAGAGAATGAGTGAGGGAGAGAAGAGTCAATAGGAGTAAAAGAATAAGAAAGGGAGGGATAATGACAGAGAGAGAGAGGGGGGGGGGAGAGTGAGTGAGAGAGAGAGAGGGAGAGAGAGAGAGTGAGAGAGAGAGAGAGAGATGGACAGAGACATTTAATGGTGGCCAGAAACAGCAAGAGAGGAGGTGGAGGACGAGGTAAGATGGAGGGGTAAAATTAAACTCAGCAGGAGATCAATATTTTAAGGATAAATTAACTTCACAGTGGAGACTAAACACATTCACAGAAAAAAACAAACATCATGGCTAATCTAACATTTCATCTGTGTGTGTGTGTGTGTGTGTGTGTGTGTGTGCAGATGTTGTCTTTACCATCTGAAATGTTTTCAGGACCTAGAAGAGAGAAGCTGCAGACAAGCAACACCAACACACACCAACTACACCTGCGACTACTTTACCAACAGCAGCTGTGGTACATACACACACACACACACATGCACACACACACACTAGCTGTTTTGCTTTGCCTTTCATTATGTTTGTTTGGTTCATGTTATCCTTTATTTGATTTGGAATAACTTTAATTTCAGTGTAACTTCGTCAATAAATGGGACAGCTGGTAGCCTAGTGGTTAGTGGGTTCACCTTGCGCTCAGGAAATTGTGGGTTCGATTTCCAAGACTGCTAGGCACCTCTGAGGTACCCTGAGCAAGGTACCATCCCCACGCACTGCTCCCTGGGCGCTGTGTTCCTGGCTGCCCACTGCTTCACTGGGTGAATGGGTTAAATGCAGAGGTTGAATTTCGTGCTGTTCACACTGTATGACAGAATGGTCACTTTCACTTTTGCTGATTCCTGTAGATTCAACTGATTCATGTGAGAAAGGATTCTGTGTGTGTGACCAAGAAGCCATAGCCTGCATTGCCTACAGCTCACACACACTAATCAACAAGCAGCTAGAAAAAGCCAGTGCAGGTAATACAGCAACCCCACCAGATTCAAAATACACCTTATCATCTGTGGTTTATAGCTGAGTCATCCCATTGACTAGGACTTCAGGAACTGGACAGAAGGTCTAACGTGTCAGATTAATCACTAACATAACTGGTAGTAAAATCAAACAATAATGTTTTGACTTATAATGGGTGTTTGGGCAGGTGAGAGCAATTTCATAAAGAAAAATAAAAATATCAAGTCTTCTGTATGTCAGGACGTGACTCCTTCTCCAGGCACACAAAGCAAGCGCACTCGTAGACTTTCAACTTTATTGATCTTTAAGCTGAAAACAAAACCAGGCATAAGAGCCAGACTCTAACTAAAAACTAAAGCTATAGATAAACATAAAGGAGACACGAGAACTTCAAAGTAACGGTGAGGGTTGACCGACAACAGACACCAAACTAAACACTAAACCCCTAAACCTACAAACCAATCACCAAACAGAAACACTTAACAAACAAACAAACACTTAACAAACCCAGCTGTGACACATTCATCAAAACCCATCACCACTTCCCTGTTAAACGCAAAACCAACCTAACAGAAAAGGACGGCCACTAGCGGCCACCATCATAGTCCCCAGCCCTGACACTGGAGGTCCTAGATATGCCACCGACAGTGAATATGAGTAGTCATCTTATCGATTAGTTTAATTCATAAATAAAAAACCCAAAAGAGAAATAAAAAAACACAAAAGCAGCTCTAAGCCAGGTTTCAATAACACTTTACTGTGTTCTGTTCTTTTCATAAGACTACATAACATCTACATAAACCGTTAATAAACCAGCATTACCGATATCAAAAATCATTCAACTTTATTATTACTATTATTATTATTATTATTATTATTATTATTATTGATGATGATGATGATTATTTATTTTTTAATTTGTTTGTTATTCAGCTTATTCAACTTGATGTCATTTCAGCCCAGAATGTTTAATGACTACTGACATTTAAAATGTCATAAAGTCTCATGAAGGTGTCATGTAGCCGTTACAAAGTGTTAAAATGTTCCCCCTTAGTTATCTCTCTTAGGTACTGTTACTATATCTGTTGAACTTTCAGCTCAGGGCAGCTTCCTCAACATTTGTGCTAGACTAAAAAATCCAGGAGCACACACTAAAGACACATATGCTTGCGAATTAACAAATGTAGAGCAAAGTAGACTTTATTGAGCTTAAAGCAAAATGTAATCAATTGATGCAAATAATGGCTGGAGTTCAAGTGCACTAATATTTATCTTTACATGAAACATGAATCATTACAATGAACTTCTGCTAATAAAGTATAAATACAGTTAAAGTTTGTCTTAAATGCAGAAACATTAACAGTTGCTAGTGTTTTTTAGCTTTGAGAGCAAACATGAGACATCCCCGCTCTACAGATGATGTCTGATTTTCCCCCAGTAAACCTTAACTGACACCTAGTGCAATTCTGACTCTCAGGTTTTTTTCTGAAGCAATGTAATGAGCAGTGAGATTACATTTTTCATGGAGTAATCAGTAAAGTAACCCAATTACAGCCCTAGAGAAGTACTTAGCATACTTTGTTAGGTTACTACTGCAACATTGCTAACATAATACACTGTGTGGGAATTCTTGGCTCATGCCTGTATCCAATGCCAATAAATAAGCATTTACACAATGTAGAAGTAGAATAAAATTAATAAAAATGTTAATGAACAAATAAAATGACATCTTAGCCTAGTAGTCCAACACACACACACACACACACATATATTTATTTATATTTATAAATAACTGGGTTTTATATATCCAACCTGTTTTCATCATGCATCACTATAAATTCATGTGTTGGAGAAATTGACTACAATGATTGAGCCTAGAAACTGGAACTATTGGTTGCTTATTTATACTGCAGATAAAAAGAATAGATTTTCCCCTTCATTTTCACCCTATGTCCTTATTTACATTCCATCTTCATCTCTCTCTCTCTCACTTTCTCTGGCAGGTCTTCCTTATAATGACACCATCACCAGTGATGCGTTCAACAGAACAGGTGAGAGAGACTGACACACACACACACACACACACACACACAGTCACACCCACCTGTCAACCCCAGCCAATTAAAACAGTGACCTTTAGATATGAGTGAGAAAAAGAGAGGGACAGATGACGAGAGAGAGAGAGAGAGAGAAAGAAAGAAAGAGAGGGATAAGTATGTTTTAATAAATGAACAATCTCAGCCAATGCAAAATCAATCACAACAATCTAGTTACTGCAAGATGTAACTTGGGAGATAATTATAACCAGCATGGTGTCATCCTTGACAGCTGTTGGGAGTCTTAGACCATTACCACAAGGACGTATCAGTAACAAATGCACGTCCTTCAATTTATTTCACGACACCAGTGCATTCAGACACCAAACCATGGCAATCATGTCGCTCCTGCTTATCATCCAATAGCAAACAATCTAGCGCATGTTTTCAGTCATGTCCACGTTTAGCAAGACAGGGGAAGAAACTAATGGGAACTGTTGTCGGCGTGCATCGAGAGGACAGCTAATGACAGGTATTTGTGTAACCCTACCATAGATATATCAAGAACCAGAGTACAGACACCATCACCATGAATTGAAGGAAAAAGCGAAGAAAAGCCATTAAATACAATATAGGGACTCTATTTTCACAGTGTAGAACGAGTGTTTGTCTACACTACCAGTCAAAAGTTTGGACACACCATCTTATTCAATGTTTTTTCTCTGTTTTTATTATTTTCTACATTGTAGATTAATATTGCAAGCAACCAAAATCATGAAGGAACACATTTATTTATGCAGTAAACAAAAAAGAGTCCAGAATATGTTTTGTAATGAGGTAATGATGGACTGCTGTTTCTTTTTACTTAGTTAAGTGGTTTTTGCCATAATGTATAAGCGTAGTGGAATAGGATCACTAACTGTGTACCAACCTGACCATCACAACTGATGGTCCCAAACACATTAAGAAGGCAAAAACGTTTGACCAAAAATACCTGTTAATGAAATACTATTCCAGGTCAATACCTCATGAATCTGATTGAAAAAATGCCAAGAGTATGCAAAGCTTTCATCAGAGCAATAAGTGATGTTTTCAATATTAATCTACAATGTAGTCAATAATAAAAACAAAGGAAATCGTTAAATGAGAAGGTGTGCCCCTTCTGACTGATAGTGTATGAGTGACACATAAAACTATTCCAAAAAATGGAAATCAAACAAATATTTTGAGGGTTACATTTTTCTGAAACTACACTATATGGACAAAAGGATTGGGAGGCCTGACCATTACACCAAAAGGAACTTTAATGACATTGCATTTAAATACATATGGAGTTGGTTCCTCCTTCAAAGCTATAACAGCTTCACTCTTTTTGGAATGTTTTCCACAAGATTTTGGAGTGTTTCTGTTGGAATTTGTGCCCATTCGTAGAGTATTTATCAGGCACTGATGATGGGAAGGTCTGGCTCACAATCTCCATTCCAGTTCATGCCAAAGGTGTTTGATGGGGTTGAGGTCAGGGATCTGTTTGAGCCAGTCAAGTTCTTTCACACCAAACTCATCCAACTATGTCTGTATGGACCTTGCTTTGTGCACTGGGGCACAGTCATGCTGGAATAGAAAAGGGTTTTCTTCAAACCATGAAGTTGGAAGCATGATGTTTTCTGAAATGTCTTGATATGCTGAAGCATTAAGATTGCCCTTCACTGAAAGTAAGGAGCCAAGCCCAAACCCTGAAAAACAGGTGTGTCCCAATACTTGTGTCCATATAGTGCATTTCCCATTTATGGTCTGACCTATGGGGAGACATTTCAGGTGTAAGCAGCTTTGCTTCAAATTTGTTAACTGTACCTTTTAAAATAGAAACGAGCTTCATGAGTTTGCAGCCCTAAAGTTTAAAAAGTAAAAGATGCAAGACTCTCACCCTTTTCTGGTTCTCGTTCTCTTTTCCTCTTTCTCTTAAGCTCTCCTTGTTTTAAATTCATTGACTATGACTTTATAAAATCTTTCATGATATCCTTGATCTAAATTCACAGACGGTAGCTTTTAAAATATGTACTGGTTCCTTCTGTCAAATTCATTAACTGTAGCTTTAATAACATGTATATTGTCATCTACAAGTCTCTGATTGTAGCTGTAAAATTGTAGATGTTTTCCTTGCTTCAAATTCACTAATTGTACCGTTAAAAATATGCTTGCTTTCCTTGCTACAAATGGGCTTTAAAGGCAGTAGGCAGCCTTAAAAGTTAAAAGTAAAAGATGAAAGACTCTCACCCTTTTCTGGTTCTCTTTCTCTTTTGCTCTTTGTCTTATTTCTCTCACAGAATGGATGGAAGCATCTCCTGACATATCAGATATGGATATAATCCCCAATGGTAACAAGTGATTATCTAAAGCATGACGGTCATAACACAAGCAGCTCACTAAAAGAAGTCAGAAATCCATTTTTTCTGTGTGTATCATAGTTACAGTTTTGGAGACAGTGGAGGAGGTTGGAGTGAATGCAACAGAGGACGAGGAAAGCTATTTATCCACCTTTACCCACAATGCCACTGGTCTGCTGCTGAAAGGTAACTCAACTAAAATAAAAGTACATAAAATAGCATCAAAACTAATAACATTTTTTTCAGTCTTGTTCTTGGAAGCCTAGGCCAGAAAAGGTCCTATTTATTCTTTTCCAGCAGGAAATGCCTGGTGGTCCAGAGAAATGGTTTGGGAACTGTTGCGTTAGGAACATTTACAAAAACAAATTTTTATAATTAACTAAATGAACCTTTAGGTCTTCAGCAGTTACGTTACCTAGCGCTGTGGTTTCGTCTTTTATGCTGTAAAGGGTCAACAAAAGCCCACAAAAATGTGTCAGAAATCATTTTGGAGTTCCATACTTTCTCGTCCTCCCTCTTTCAGACCCATACTCTACAGGGAATGAGACTTTGGAAGACTTCACCCATGGGTTTCTACTGACTAATGACACCCTGATGAACCACACCCTCAGTCCTGGCTATTCTGCAACACCTGAGCCAGGTAACAGGACCCCAACATTTAAATCTGACCCTCACCAGTGTTTCCTCAGTGTCTGCACAAAAACAACAAAAATTCACATACAAATGACATCACCAGTAATGCAGCTCTGAAATGTGCAGAGAGATACTGTACACACCATATCATGAACCTGTCATACACACTATAAAGACAAAAGTGTGGGGGGGTGCCTGAATATTACACTACCAGGGATTTTAATAACATTGCATTCAAATAAATAGACTTTAATATGGAGTTGTTCCCCACTTTGCAGCTATAACAGCTTCCACTATTAGAAGGCTTTCCACAATATTTTGGAGTGTTTCTGTGGGACTTTGTGCCCATTCATTCTGTACAGTCAGGCACTGTGTTGGACGAGAAGACCTGGCTCCCAATCTCCATTCCAGTTCATCTCAAACGTTTTGGATCGCAAGACCCTACAGAGGATTGTGAGGAGATTTGAGAAGATCATCGGGGTCTCTCTCTCCACTCTGTCACAGAGTGTGTCACTCTGTCACACACCGCATCCGCAAAGCCACCAACACTGTGGATGACCCCACTCACCCTCAAGTGGAACTAACATAAAACTTGACTTGACTATAACTTTGAGGCTGGTTATGCTCTCCTTATTTCCAATTCATTGACTATTGCTTTAAGAAATCATTTATGATATCCTTGACCTGAAGCCACTGACTGTAGCTTCTACAATATTAATTCTGTCCTTGTTTCAAATTCACTAACTGTGCCTTTAAAAGTATGTTTGCTTTCCTTGCTACAAATGAGCTTTAAAGGGACTTTGTGTTCTTGTGATTTTTTAAACCATATCTTCTGTTCTATGGTCTGTCTTTCACTAGCAGAGGAACAAGAGAGAGAGATGGGGGAGACAGAGATGGAGTGGTGGGGAAATGGGGAGAAAAAGGGACTAGAAGAAATGGAGGAGCAGTTGATTGAGGACTTTAACGGTAAGCTTACTAGGTGGTCATTTTAGGGTTGGTGGGCCGATTTTTTGCTGCAGGCCGTAGACCTTACAAAAAGGATGGGCAAAAGAAAAGCAGCAGAGAAGGAAGGGCAAAGTTAGAGATGTTTGTCTGACTTATTTTCTGTGTGTCATAGTTACAGTGTTGGAGACGGTGGTGGAGGCTGGACTGAATGTAACAGAGGATGAGGAAAGCTATTTATCTACCGTTACCCATAACACCACTGGTCTGCGGCTGAAGGGTAACTCAACCATGAATGAATGTAAGCAAAGTACATAAAATAGCATAAAAAACTAATAAAATTGTTCCCGCACCAGGCTAGAAAATGTTCTTTTCATTCTGTCCCAGCAGGAAAGTTGCAGTACTAGGCGGGTTGAGAACTGTTATCTTATGCTAACAAGAATGTATTTTTATAATTTACCAAATTACTTATTTTACACAGCACTGAACTTTCTTCTTTTATGGTATAAAGCCCTCCCGCTTCCACCCATAAACTGTCCGGTTTCAGATTTCTCCTCGAGGCCTCCAGCATTGATTTGTGAAATTCCATCAGCAGTTCCTGATTTAATTTAATGAAGGACTGATTGAGTCAAACCTGTAATACTGAGCTTCCACAAGAAACACATCGATATCCTGTACATAACGTCACTTTCACTTTATAGTGTTATTTTGTATTCATTCTTTTTTTTGTACACTTAACAATAATGTGAAAAAATTACAGTTAATCCAAACAATTTTTAAATATTACCTATATAATACTGTATATACGTGTATGTACAGTGTATATAAGTGTATAAAACTGCCTTTTCTTTCAGTAATTTTGTCGACTAACTGACACCATTTGTTTACTGATGTGATTGACAGGGGAGCAAAATATGGATTCAGGACCAGAGTATCCCCAGCGTGGGTCTGGTTCTTCTGAGGCACATACATATGCACCTGACCCTGAGAGCACATTCACCCTTGCAGTGGACACTATCACTGCAGCCCCACCTGCGTTTACACACACTAGCATACATACAGGGACATACGCTTTGTCCAGAGAGGAAGAGGAAGGAGAGGACAGTGAAGAAGCGAGTGAGGAAAATGGAGGTGGAGATGCAAAGTTCCCTACAGACAACACACCTCTCCAAACGACAGCAGCTCCAAGCACCTGGGGAACCAGAGACCCTGAGGCCTTCACCGGGGCCATCACTACAGACTCCTTCAGACTGACCACTGCAGTTACAGAGAGCGCAGAGAGAGAGAGTGAGGAAAACAGTGATGAAGACAGGGAGGAAGCTGGAGAAAATGCAAGTTTTGAGAAGAAACAAGACAAATATTATGAAGCAACAACCTCACAATCCAGTTACAGGCCATTTGTCCTTTATTCAACCACTCCAGCACCAGAAACAACCAACCAAATCACAGCTCACCCACAAACGCTGTCCTCAATAGCCAATCAGAATGCTGCTGCTGTCCCCACACCTGAACAGTTGGCCTCTGAAGAAGAAAGAGATGACAGTGGAGATGAGACAAGTAAAGAGGATAAGGATGAACAGACACAAGGAAAGAGAGATACAGAAGAAAAGCTAAGAGAAAAGCTAGAGGTCGCCAGGACAACACACACACCAGTTAATGCGCACACACACACCACCATAAGGACTCTTTCCAAGGACAAACAGGAAAGTGAGGAGGAAGATGAAGAGAGTGATGAGGACGATCAGCAAACGAGTGCAAAAGCAAAGGACAGTGTTTACGCTCACACAACGGCACCAAACTCACACTTGCTAACAAGTCCTACCCAAGCCTCGGCCAAAACCACAGCGGCCAAACATGAAGACCTTTTGCACATGATCTTGACACCAGCCCCTAAAACAACAAATATGCATGGAAGATTGACCTCACACACTTCTCGCGCAGCATACACGAAAAGTACACACACACCAAGCAATTTACACATGCAGACCACACATACGACACGCATGGTGTCCACTGAGACAACTCGTACTTCACACATACCAGCAAAACCTGGCCAGTCCCACAAACCCACTGTGACCCATCCCACAAGGCCCATCAGCACATTAAGAGTTTCAATAAATTCCAAACCTGGCCTGGGACAAGCACCCCCACTCAGATCCCCTGACCACACCCTAAAGCCCTCCACTACAGTCGCACCACTGCCCCCCACCACGCAGGAGCACTCTGAAGAGGAAGAAGAGGAGGAGAAAGAAGAAGAGCTGAAGAGAGTCCTGTTTGACAGCTCCCAGGAGTCAGACAGTAAGGCCATTACTCTCTTCACACTAAAACTCAATGCCAGGGGGACACAACTCCAGTCCTAGAGTGCAGGTGTCCAGCACAGTTTGGTGGCTCAACTTATCTGTCAATTGCCAGGTTATTATTTCAAATTATTAAGCAAAAATAAAAATTACTAACGTTTGTAATTACTAATTAAACCTGTGTTAACAATGGGAACAAGATCAAAAAAATCCAGAAAAGCCTACATTTGGAAAGTGATCAAACATGAAAGCAGATCACTTGACAAGAATTTACTATGAATAGATAATTATAGTGTCATGTAATAGATTCTTGAGTAGAGGTAATATTCATTGAATAAAACATCTAAAAATACCCTCAGCAGAAAGGCACACTGACAAGCTTAGAGTTATTTTAATGCCAGTAATGACTCTCTCTCTCTCTCTCGTTGTGTGTGTGTGTGTGTGTGTGTGTGCGTGTCTGCTTTTCCCAGAAGCCTTCCATCCCCAGAAGCGAGCGAGGCCATCCTTTGCCTGGTCCCTGCTGGAGTCAGCAGGGCTGTCTGAGACACACATACACTCAGAGGGTGAGTAAAACTGCCAGGGCTTCATTACCAGAGAGCTGGAACAGCTGATCAGAAATAGAATCACTTTACTGGCCAAGTACATGCTTATATGAGGAACTGGTCTTTGTGAAAGTGAGGCTTATGGGAATGAACAGTGTCCAGAAAGTGAACAGTTAAAAAAACTGTAATATAACAGTACGACAGTACAGTATATCATAAATAAATACAAATGGAGAATGTATTTATATGAAAGATACATGAGGTATTTATAATTCAGTTGGAACATGACTGCAGCACATGCAAATGTGTATGGAATTAATTAAGCAATGCACTAATGCATTTTCAATAGCAGTATGTGCAGGTATACAGGTGTATAAACCACACTTACTGTAAAAAACTGCAGACTACAGAGATATAAATGATGAGGCAGGGACATTTAGAAGTGATGTTAAAATAGAGAAAAGCAAACAAGGAAAGATGGAGTGCATAGATGTATAATCAGAGAGCGTAACTGTCTATAGTCTATCACCAGTGGGGTTGAAACAAAACAGTCAACTTACAATTAAGTTTGAAAGATGATTCAGGGCTCACAGTTCGATAAGCAAGACTAAAAATAATTCAATATTCTTCAGTATGAAGAAAATGGTTTCTGTATTCAGTTCTGGCACAGTTTACAAATGAGGGGTGTCATGGGGTGTTATGTAAGACATGATTTGTTTATGGACTGGGGTGGACCAGGACTGGGTTGTTGATTTTAACTGGTTTAATGCAGATACATCAAATATCAAAATGGCTTATTCTCCATGATGCATTGTAACATGCTCATGATGCATACTGTCACATTTCTGCATCATGATATTACAATATTTTGATGCATTCTTACACCCCTAAACACCAGTGGGTACCCACTCTGCTCCTGATGTTTTTCTATGTCAAAGAACAGACTCAAATGGGAACCAGTTTGAGTTCCAGTTCATTTTCAACATGCTTGAGAGACAATTGGAACCGTCCCCACAGTAAAGTGTAGACTGTCTAATAGGGGTGTAACGGTACAGAAAGGCCACGGTTGGGTTCACACTATAGTTCTGACATCACGGTTCGGTACGGTTCATGACACAGCGAAGTTAAGTAACAAAAAGTTCTAAAGAATGAGGCTAGGTTTGATTTCGTTTATTTTAAATAAACAGCGGTGTATTAACCAGTAAACACACACTCTTGCTTATATTTTCATGTATGTGTAAGGCAGCAGAAGTGTTACGCCAGTAG
>JBBPCY010045223.1:0-13281 GCA_037974405.1 Brachyalestes nurse
TGTGAGCTCGGAAGCTCTAGCCAGAGTCCTGGTTTAGTTATTTTGTTCGTTTGGGGAGCACGGGTCTGGAGTGTCCCGTTGAGTGTTTTTGGTTAAAGAGCCGGTGTTTTGTGTTCTGTGTTTATTGATTTATTAAAACCTGTACTTGCGTAAATGCTGT
Source organism: Brachyalestes nurse (assembly GCA_037974405.1). Lineage (NCBI taxonomy): Eukaryota > Metazoa > Chordata > Actinopteri > Characiformes > Alestidae > Brachyalestes > Brachyalestes nurse. The sequence continues at coordinate 161 of JBBPCY010045223.1, forward strand.
GTGTGTCCTCCCCTTCCCTCTCCCGACTTCCAAATCTGACATTTCGGTTCTCAAAAAAAAAGACTGCTGAACTGTAAAACTGGGGAATTACTGTACATGAAATGTGAAATACAGTTGTATTTAAAATATCTTTTCTTTAATGATAGACAAGCTTAGCATGTACAGTGGACCATCCAAATGAAGTTTTACCAAAATATGACATAAATCATGTTAATTTGTATACTATATATTCTCCAACATATACAATAAAGTAAGAGTGCTATAAAAGAAGAAACGAGAGTGTTGAAGTTTAGATACAACATTACAAATACTGTGAATAAATGTGTGATCTGCCCTTAAATGTGGAGTTGGCCAGCCAATAATGTTGATTCAGTATGAATTTAAGAATTTAACATGATCTCAAATAATTTTATTCTAGGGTGGCTTTGTCCAGTTCCTCCAGCTTTCCATTATTAAACATCTGCTGGTGCCTTAAGAACTTCACATCTGGGGCTTATTTCAGATCCTGTAGAACATGAGACATCGATTAAAAACACTGTGCCTATTTAGGACATATCACTAATGTGTAACTTCTTAATTGTGAACCCTGACTGATTAATGAGTGCAGAAACAGAATATGTTTATGAGTGTGATTGTGTCTGCATAAAACAAAATTCCGTGATCACCTCAGCGGGGTCGGCAGGTTTAAGCACAGGGGCAGTCAGGGTCTCCATCTCTTGAAGAGCCTACATGAAAGAACAAATCACAAAAAGCATTTTTACATGTTTTTAAAAACAGATATTGAAGTGAAATGCAATTAAGAATTTCGCACAGATTACTATACCTGAGGTTCTGGCTCCTTCTGATCTTCAAAGTTTTTCTTTATCCTGTTAAGAACAATAAAAGCAAACACTTTTGAAATTATCTATAAATAATGGCATTAACTCAGAATCAGAAAACTTTATTTAACCCGGAGGAAACTGTTTAGCTTTATTATTAGCCTAAATTAGACAGTTTCTGGATATTAAATGTTTCATGGTGGTGACTGACAAAGAAATATATGGCTGTTATTTTCTCCATTCACAAAAACTGCCAGTTCCGCTGGACTACTTTGCATTTAAACAAAAAAATAGGTTTTATCCTATTACTTATCACCAGCTTTAGCCATTAGGCAAAGCGGGCCTGAATTCCTGTTCAGATGCTTCCTCAGACATTTTTTGAAGCATTAGAAGAGGTCTGTTTTCCAACAAAGAATGGATGATTGTAATGACAAACAATATGCCTTTTCTTTTCTCCATGAACAAAAACTGCCAGTTCTGCTGGACTATTTCACACTGAAGTTAACACTTGCAAACTGAGTTTAAATAAGCTCACCTGTGTCTCATTCTCGTCCCTGTGTGGTATGAAGAAAATGTACTTCGTTAGATAACAGTGCCCAGTCCAAGTATACAGTGCCATGAAAGTATGTAAACCCTCCTGATTAATTCTATATTTGCATATATTTCAGATATTTTGTAATAAAATGTAAAATGAGACAAAATAATAATAATTTCCTGAAGCAGAAAAAGTCTATTTAACCCTTTTGGTTTTATACATCTGGAATAAAATGGAATAACTACAGTGCCCCTTAAAAGGCATGTTGAGTAATTTTTATAAAATGTTCAGAAATTCAGAATTTATTTTTGAACTGTATTTAATAGCTATGTTTAGTGCGAAGACCTTTTTGTACAACCATCATGCACATTATTAGAAACAACTAATTTCCACTTCCCTTCCACTCCTTTGCCACGAAGTTCCACTTACTAAATCTGCTATGGTTGCCAACTAATAGCTAATGCTAACTCCTATTCATCATTAGTCAGTTTCTGGCATTTTATTTGGGTCAAACTCAACCTAGTTAAAATATACAGCCAAGATATCCCTATGGTTCTGTGGTCAGAAACGAAGTGATGAAGGTCTAAAGAATGGATAACATTATTTGAAATGAGAGTTTACACACAAATGTCTATAAATGTCTATATTTATATTTTTGTCTATATTTATATTTTTAAATATTTTGTATAGTGTGCTTTTTGTACTATACTGTTGCGTATAGCTTTATCCTATTGTTTTTTGCTGCTCTTACCTTTGTACTGTCCACTTTCTGCCCTAAGAACATACATTTCCCACTTGTGGGTCAAGTAAAGGTTTATCTTATCTCTTATCTTATTTGTTCTATAATGCAAAACAGAGCTTCATGAAATTAGGAATAAGTAAAACTTAACTTATAATACTCACAGACACTGTAGACTTGTAAAGCAAGCCAACCAGAGACAAAAACACTCTCAAATGGCAAAAGAATCAGGCACAGATCTTCAACAGTTCTGGCTCCTTTCTCTAGAAATCAACATTACAGTAATTACCTGCAATCTAAAATTTCAAATTTTTTAAATATTAGGTAGAAACACCACAATGGTAAAAAGTAAACAAAATTATCTTATTACAGTATCACCTGTCGAGGAGTGATGAATTGGAAGCATAAGGAGCTAAGCATCTTTGACAAAAGCCAAAGTGTGATGACTAAATGACTGAGAATCCTGAAAAGGGCAGGTCTTGTGGGGTGTTTCTGGTATGCAGTGGTACCTACCAAGTGGTCAGTTAGAATGTGTGTATATACATGCATCTACATATATGTAGTATCTCTCTCTTTTTCTCTCTCTGTCTCTCTCTCTCTATACATACAGTATATATCATATAACCGTCACGGTACATGGGTCACAGTTCGGTACATGATGTCGTATGGAGAATACACGGTACGACAGAGAAGACGCGATTAAAGTAATGCGGAAGTAAATTTACAAGCATGAGTTTTATTGCCTTCTCGCCTCGGTGTTAGCAGGTGCTAACCAGGTCCAAAAATGAGACAATACGGGGAGCTAGGTCTGTGCTTTCCTCCCTCAGAATGGGAGAATTTATTTCCTTTCTTCTAAAAGAGCATTCGAGTGGCGAAAACGTAATAGAAAGTAAGTAAGATGGCTAAACGTTTTAAAGGTCGCTGTTTAATGTTTCCATGTGAAACTGTTACAGAACCAGTTCTTTTAAGGAACCATCCATGCATACGGAAACATTAAACACCGACCTTTAAAAAGTTAAGCCATCTCACTTACTTTCTATTAGGTAAGACTAATATTAATTACTAATTTCTATTAATAACACGAAGCCTCATGCTTTAGAACTTTTTGTTACTTAATTTCGCTGTGTAACGCTACAGAAAAGTCACAGTTCGGTTCACACTATAGTTCTGACATCACAGTTCAGTACGGACAAGAACCTCCTTCCCTCAGCCAGAACACTGAAGATGGGTTGTGGGTCTTCCAGCATGAAAGTGACCCAAAACATATGGCCAAGGTAGCAAAGGAGTGGCTAAAGAAGAAGCACATTAAGGTTCTAGCCAGTCTCCAGACCTCAGTCCTATAGAAAATCTGTGGAGGAGCTGAAGCTTTGAGTTGCCAGGCAGCAGCCAACAAACCTAAAGGATTTAGAGAGTTTCTGTAAAGAGGAGTGGGCCAGAATCCCTCCTGAGATGTGTGCAAACCTAGTGACCAACTACACTGCTGTGCTTGCCAACAAGGGTTTCTCCACCAAGTACTAAGTCATGTTTTGGTATCAAATACCCAAATATCAAATTGATATTTGGTCTAGGTTCTCAGAAAAATCTGCGAATGACTGAGGCCACAAGTTCTGTATGAAAATTACCTGCTTTCAGACTCAGTTCTGTAATTAGAGTGATCGAGTTCACAATATTGAGTCCTACAGCTCCAAACATGTGGATCAGCTTGTGAGAGAAATCTGTAATTCAGAATAAATTTATCAACAGTTATCCTGCTGACATAAATACGTTTTAGACTTTCCTACAACTATAAGCAGCACATCATGAATAGGAACCAGGATTGACTAACTATGTAGATGTACTGGGTGCTCAAAGAAGGAGATTGCTGCCAAGACATGGAGAAATGCGGTCAAAGCCATGTATACACCTTGATCTGGAATCAGAAAATTTCACAGAAATTAAAAATGTCTGAATTCATCAGTTTTATCTGTTGTTTTTTGAGGTTAAACAAGTAACAGCATATAAAATTGCTATTCCTCTCTCAACAGATACCAGTTTAAGGGTTCTTTCTTTGTCTCATCACATTAATAAAGATACTCCCTAAAAAACCTTCTCATTTAATGGTTTTTTTGGAGAACCAAATGTGGTTCTTCTAATGGAAGAAACCATTTTAGCATCTTTATTTCTGAGAGGTTTATTTACATTAATTTAGCTGTAGGCCATAAACACCATGCCTTGATATTTTTTTTTACCTTTATCATTATGTAAGTGTGTCTTTACATAATAAATGCACACTGTGCCAAATGCAATGGTCAGAATTGCAACAGTGATAGCGCAGCCCAAATCTGGAATAAAAACAAAAAATATGAATTTGAATAAAATCATCAGTTCCATTAAACACAATCAGTTCTTCAGTAATTCTGTCATTCCTCATTCACTCTTCTGGCCAAGATTACATGCTTTAAAATGTAGAGACAAATTAGGAATTAATAAAGGACAACAATTAGGAGTAACAAAGGATGACACAAAGTGGTTAATAGAACCAGTGTTGTACATGTGGAGAAAGAAAAACACACAAAGTGATGTAATACTCACATCCTATTCCTTTCTGTTTACAGCAACATCTTAGTTTCTGGCATCTGTGACAACGCAACAGAGAAATCACTAATATCCATGCAGCAACATGTAATGCAACCTCAAGTGGAAGGATCCATGCTGGAAAAAAAACAAAGCCATTTAAACCTTTTAATAAATTACATTTAATAAAAACTCCTCAGTCAGTTTCTACTCAAAGACAATATGAATACTATACAATGCATATTTTGTGTATTAAAATGATTTTTATGCTTCTATGTTTATGGAGTTGATTCATTAATTATTATTGACAATTAACAATGTTTCAGATACTTACTCATAGTAAAATTGTTTGTGGAAATCCCAATGAGAAAATAAATAACAAACTCAATCAGGCAAAATACAGTCAGAATAAGAGATGACAGAGCGATATGGATACCTAAAGATTTAAGAAATGTGCAGATTAATGATCTATTTACAATTAAAATCAATAATTAGAATGCAGAAAAAGTCATGAATTAAAACATATTACACCCCATAATGTGGTTGGATAGTGGATCTTGCATACTCGATACATGTGTATTTTATACATATCAGATACACCCATGGAAAAAAATAAGAGACCACTTTTCCCTTTTTTCTGTTCACTGTTTGTACAATTTGCAGCAGTGTGTACAATGCACAGGTTGCTGTTTTTTTGCAGTGTGAGCTGTGTAAAAAATAAGAAATGCCTCCATATGTGTTGTGAGTGCAGTAGTGTGTGTAGAGCAGCTTTTCTATGTTCTATTCCAGCAGCTTCACTCCTGGTTCAGTTTCTGATGGATGAAGCAGAGCTCACATGCACACACACTGTACACTTAACATCACTATTTTAATTGTTACGACTGTAAAATAATGTAGGAGTGTTGTGTAGTTAAACATTTATATGCTATAATAAATGAGTTATATGGATTATTTTCTCCAAACAATTTTTGTTTGGAATTTTGAACCTAGTGTGGTCAATAGTGTATGCTAGGTGATGCTAGGTTCATATATATATATAGGTATGGAGATGATATTGGGATCACATATGTGAGTATGGAGGTGATGCTGGGATTGCATATATTGGTGATGCTGGGATCACATATATGAATATGGAAGTGATGCTGGGACCACATACACAAGTTTGAGAGTAATAATGGAACCACATACACAAGTATGAAGATTATGCTGGGATATTGCTTTTGGATGTCTCAAATTGTGCATTTTTTAAGTTTCCCCGTAACCGATCTCATAGATGAATGAGATCAGTAAATGAGACCAAAAGAATCCTTATGTGGTAGTACAAGTTCTGCTTCCCGAAACTTTTCCACTCAAACTGTTTTTGTTTTTGATGTACTACTTTCATCTCTTACCTGTGCACTTATCCATGACTATTGTTAATGTTCTTCTGCTCTCCATGCAAATCTCAGTCTATGGGAATACTCATATTCCTGTTTTTGCGAGGATTCTGATATTGTGCTTGCATAATTTTCGCCATGCTTTGAGATTTCCTGACTTGGGGCAGTTCCTCATCCTTTGAACACTGTCTTGTTTGATACCTCATCTTGTATGCACAGCAAGGGAAATATAGTGGAAGAAACAACCAATAAATGTAAATGAAATGAAAATTTTACTGTCCCAATCATTATTAGTGAAAGAATGAAATTATTTTCCATTTCTAAAATGAAGAACATCTAGGTACAGCTGCTCAGAAAGGGAAAGCTCACGTCTGCAGTTCCATACTGTATTCATGTAACAGTGAGGTGTTCTATTTAATGAAAAGCTGATAAAGCTTAGAGGCATAATGCTGACTGAGGGAGAAGACAAATTCAGGTAACTGTCAGGCAAAATCTGAGCTTCAACAGCATGAACGAATACCCACCAATAAGCAAATGACACTTTATATGCATAGTCTTATTGTAAAATGGTACCAGTGCATTTCATTGTAGCATAAACAATCGTAGGTTCAGTGCCTCTTTCACCATGCACTCGTTTATGTACTAAGGATTAATCTTAAGTGATTTCCTCAAGGTGCCAATTTTAGCCTTGTCAATCAATCATGACTTAATGTACTGGAAGGGGTGGCTTGGAGATATGAATGTCTGTGTTTTAGTGTGAATACTGCTGTCTGCATCAAATTACCAAGTGCAAACAGTGTCTGTGACTTTTGGAAGGCCGTATGTTCACACATGCAGGTAACAAGTTGCTTATGTCACTTCAAGTTTGTCTCCTGGATGCTGGAGGCTGTTTTTGTCACATGGGGGCTTGTACACTGTCCAGCTTCTTACAAGAAAATATGAAAAAGATGTACTATATAGGTATTGCTGTTTTGTTTATAAAATGAAACACTGGTATAAGTTAGAAGACTTATAGATTTCTCTTTTAGTTTTTACATGATACTATGGGCAAGAAGGAAGGACCCTCAGGTCTACAGCTGGCCCAAGGAGCTTCACTGTGTGACTTTTGTCACTTGTAGCCCTGCTACCATGTCACTTGTGTGAAATGGCAGCTACAAAACACCTATCCTAAAAATGGAATATCTGGAATATCTTCTCCAAAGCCCAAAATCCAATATTTATATCGAAGCTGGATTTTTTAAGTTCATGGATGACATTCCTCACAGCTTGTCTGTTGTATCTTCCCATGCTGTTTTCAGCGTCGTAATAGGAGTGAGCCTGTTAGAGATTTTTCCTTTTTTCGTCTCAGCAGGGTCTTGAGTTTGTATCTGATGGACTTCTTGCTGCACTGCGGACTCACTCCGTGACCCCACTTAAAATTCCTACCCTGCAAAGCAGCTTTATTGCCTGTCTTCCACCAAAGCGTTCAAGGGAGTTCCACCCTGAGTTTATGGTTGATTTCTCTTTGAGATGCTGAGACCAAATTCTGCCTCAGTCCCCAGAGTTATGTGTAATTAATCACACCCAGCTTCAGGATTCAGTGTAGTTCAATCCCACTGTTCTCTTCAGGCAAGAGCTGGAGAATGCCTAATTTGCAGCCAGTGTGCATGTGGCACATCAGCAGGGCTAGAACTAAGGGGAAGTGACAGTGCCACCCACTGTTTATCTCAGACCTTTAAGTTATTATGTCAGCCCTGTTGCTCAGTGTTATCTCTCTTCCCCACAATACCTTTATTTGGAGACTCCAAACAGTACTGTTGATCCGCAACAATATAAAACTGTTTGTTCTACTCTTATCTTTGGAGGAAGCAAAACCAATTATGGCTTTCATCTTAGGGAATAACGTATCATTCTTGAGACCAAAATATTCACACGTCGCTTGTGATTTTTCCAAAGAGGTGTGAGAAGTAGAGAATGCGAGTGAAATCGCATTCGGTTCAGCTGAACCCACAAAGCTTTGCTACTTTACCTTCTCAACAAATGTTCCTCCACCTCAGACGTTTGAGTGACTTTCTGTATGTACCATTTCCAGTTGTTTTAAAAAAAAAGCCAGGTGTACCTGGAGTTTTCAATGAATAAAAAATGGCTCAACACGACAGGAACCCAAACAAAGGCTCCGAACATTTTTTCGTCTCAGACAAAAGTCATGACTATACAGAGGCGAGATTTGAAGCTAGACCAAACTTTGGCTCTGTCTGTGTCTCTCTCTCTCCCTCATTAATGAAATGTCATAGCGAAAGGAGCTTTCCGTTCTGACATTCAGTTCTCTTTGTTTTGCAAAGACCTTGTCGTTTTTTTTTTTATTTTTTATTTTTTTTCCTCAGAAGGGGAAAGCTGAGGCGCACCCTCGGCACCATAATTGTGGTGAGTGCGAAGAGCAGACAGTTGTTAGTTTCTCCCTGGAACAACAGTGTGGCAGTATAAAAATATCCACCATTCAATGAGCTTTGCTTGAATTCCTCTAATGACGAGACTCTGCCGCCTGAACCGCCCCCAAACCCCCCCCACCCCGCCCCGCAATCGAATCAGTGGGGCTGGGAGCAATTTCAACCTTGACATGAGAGAGTTGGCAGCTGGTGGCTGAGGTCTTTTTTTAACACCCTTTTGCTGGTTTTTCATAGCCACTAAAGCATCCTTTAAAACAGCCTATTTAATACAACCTCAGATAATTAAGGTCCTCATCAGAATCAGTTTAAGCTTGCAACACGCACAGAATTTCAAATCCAGCCCTTTGCTATTTGAATAACCATTGGATTCTCTCTGTCCAATTACCCTGCCCTAATGAGTCTTATCCACACTCAAAGCATCAGTTGTTAAAACGGCACTTTGCATCTTGTGTTTCAGTGTATAGCTCAGGGAGTTCAAGCTCTCATTTAGACAGAACTAATGTGCTGTGAAACCGAACAAGAGGTGGGGAAACCACAAAGGCAAGAACTAAAAGAGAAAGTAACAATCAGGGATGGACTAATCAACAGGACCATGGGAGCATTGTTTTGGCCATGCTGTCAGTCCACAAAGGGAGAAAGAAAAAAGAATGGAACTAATAACTTGTTCGCACATTTGCAGAAACCACACATATCCTCCGCATTTTTAAAATTTTGTTTTGCTTTTTTCGTGGCACTGTATAATTTTTCATGCATTTTAGTGCTAAACTATTAAGAAAAATAGAATGTACTAATTTTGTAACATAAATAAAAACGTAAATTCAGCTACATTTTCATCTAAAATATATCTGTAAAATTTTTAGTACTGACGAATGAGCACAAAGCAACTGTACATTGGCTGCAGCCCTGTGACGCATCTCTGGCAGAGCGAGCATTCCCACATTTCTCGTATGCAGCAAGTGTTTCGCTGAGTGTTCTTGTGTTTTTTGTTTTCTTCTTCTTAAAGCCCTTTATTACTGTAAATTACTGCATTTACTCCGCTTATACCACAGAAAAATACTACCAAAAAATGCGCTTGCTTGAATTACAGTACAGTCTAAACCGTGGTAACATCGGTATTTTACATTCTAGCACTGCGGGAGACAGCAGTTCAGTGTAAACTGTGCAGTACGAATATGGGTTTACCTTTACATTTTTTTTACGGTTAATGTATTAAGGTGAGTTTACAATGAAATTAAAGTGTTTTGGGAGCATACTTGGGGTGTATTTAGGGTTTTTTAGGCATATTTTTAACCACATCACAAATTAGCAGTTTTTCACAATTGGAAGGTATTTTAAGGGGTCTACTGTACTCAAGTCCAGTTTGAGAAAGAACAGATGTAAGATGTAAATTCATGCAAAAAGAGACGCAGCATGAACCAAAGCTACCTTTTACTTTTTTCCCACTTGATGAACATTGGGCTTGGAATTTTATCATACATTTACCAGGAATGTATTTTAGTGGTTAGCACTTGATCGGCTGCTCAGAACCCGAGCTGCAGGGCTTCCCTGGTTCATTATAACCCCCTTCGAGAGGCCCTGTTAGAGCAGGGATAGAAAACAAAGGCTAGCAAGTGTTCATGCCGATCCCCATAGCGAGCCACTCAAATCCCCATTATTGAGCATTTTTTTGACCAAAGCTTGGACTCTTGCTAACACAACACATTATGTTCAACTGTGTACTGCCATGAGAACAAAATACAGATTTTTACAGAAATGTGTAGACACTCCATGATTCTCAGTGCAGCTAGCAAATCTGACCCTGGATTCAGACAAAAGCAAAATGTGTATAAAAATGTGTACAGACACACACACAAATGATGCAAAGACTTTAAAATAATCGGAAGTCCCTGTTGGCCTTATTTGGAATATCTCATGCTCAAATGCATACCACAAACTACTATCAGCCATTACAGAACAAAAATCTGGGTTTTTAATAGTTTAATCAGGATAATCTGAGGACTGTCCTTTCAAAAGTTGATTAGTATGTTCATTTTCTTACTGCACATGAGAATACACCAGCTCATGTCTATTCAAATATCACATATGGATTCAAAGCTTCCCCCCATTTAGCTCAATCAGACCATTTTTCTCTGACACCCACTCCAGTTTATAGACCACTAAACAGAGTCAGACAGTACATCAGGATGGTAAAGACATGACCTGATGATGCATTGCTGAAGGTGCACAGCTTCAGGGTGTATTTCAATGCACAGAATTGCACAGAGCTTCTTCTTTCAACAGGGCACACATGTAGACACTTCTAGCATTGAGGAATTCATATCCATGCATATGTTATTCCCTACACATTTAAAACTGTGTTCCTGTCCACATGTTGGTCCTCCCCAAAAAAAGACGAGATAGACAATGAGGTCTTGAACCTACCGAGTATTACTCCCAGTCTGGTGATGCTTCACTAGCAGAGGAGCTTAACATATTGTGACGGCGGGCTCACAGCATCGCAACCTCAGGTGGCAGGCGCTCCTCGCTCAGCTGCACTGGGGGAGCCTTTGACAGCTGAGCGGAGCAGCAAGGCGGCGCGGCCTGATGAGATCCACCTGCCCGTGATGATCCACTCACCGTCAACGAGGAGCCTGTGGGGTATAAAAGGAACTCGCAGCAGCGTGAGATTACCGTCGGAGGTAACTAACACCTATGTTTCTCACTCTTGTTCATAGTCTCAAGCCCCGAGGACCTGCTTTCTTCTTAGGGTGCCAGGGTTCTGCGGCTCACCTGCCTACCACACCTTCTAGAACGAGGGATCCCTCCATCTGCCTGGAAACCCTACCTGACCTTATTACCCTCCTCCCGGAAGACCCACAGCACACCCTCCTCATTGCTTCTTTTCACTGAACTGTAAATAAACCCTGAGTCACCCCACATGAACTGTCTTCTGTGTCTGTGTCATGCCTATGCACCTGGCTACGCTACAATATTCATCACCTGCTTTGACAAGAACAATAAAGAAACAACTACCAGAGAACAGCACACTGCATTACACTACAGACACACTACGGGTACGACAGGTGCTCTGCAGCATGACCCGCAGGAAAGCAGAAAAGCCTGCACAGAATTCCTGGACAAGTACTGAAGGGTTGTGTTGACACTCACCCAAATGTGTGGCGGGGCGGTCAGTCAAGTAAGTAAAAATGCACAACTGCGCCAGTTTGTGGCGGAAGCTGGCTACAAAATAATTAGGAATGTTCCACTACGCCAACTTATGGCAGAACAGTCAATAAAGTAGCCTAAGTAGGAATGCACAACTACGCCTTCTGTGGAGTGTCACCCTAGGACATACTACTCACTGGTCAAAAGCAAAAAGGTCAGTCTATCCTAGGAATGAGCATGAGACGTGATTCAAATCACATATGTAATTTAGTAATAAACAATTCCAATGAAACCGTACTAAAATCATGCCAGGACTCGAGGTGTCAAGGGGGAAACTGCAGATCGGCTGCTTTACAACAAAATAAACAAAAAAAGGGAAAAAAAAGAAGTAAACACAGGACTTGGTCTGTACCAGCTCACAAAGCATAAACAGTCTCACACACACAGCCGTGCTCACTTTCTTTGGCCTCAACACCACCATACTGAAGGGAAAGACACCACCACCACTGGCTATCTGCTCTGGCAAGCTCCATGCCTGTAATACACATAAATAAATAAATGGGTAAATAAACAACAGAAAATCAAGCCGATCGGCAGCAACCTCGCAAAGATGAAAGAATCTCACCATACCTTTCTAAGAAAAACCAAAACAAAAAAATAAATAAAGAACATTTACACATATAACACAACACTCATTACACACTAAAAATGGGCACTATCAAATGTTAATACAAAATGAGAAAAAGGAAAAAAAATATTTAGACTCAGAACATTTGTAACTATAGTCCAGAGTCAGGATGTTAACATACAGTCAAGGACTGATCTCAGAATGCCAAAGTCGGCCTGAAGGCGCCCTGACCCAACCATGTGACTCCAGAAACTTCCAAACTGGTGCTAAATGCCAGCAAATTTCCCCGATAGTGTGCAAGGAGCTTGCCATTCAGTCAGGCAAAACAGCAGCTGTGTCACAGGCTCACCAAGTTACTCTTAATACCATCATTCAGATACATAGGATGGGCATGAGTGTCAAACACTCCTGGCACCAGTCATAACTGCAAGTCACATGCAACCCCAATGCCAAATATGTGCGTCCGCAATTGGAAATGCATGGAACACAGCGTGCAGCACGCCAGACCGAGGGGAGAAGCCAATATAAACAGGAGCACTTTTTTACTCACACCCCTTTTTTATAGCCGGCATGCTAGACATATGGGTGTTACTAAGCAGAATTTATTTTTTAAAAAGTCACACTTTAAAAATGAAACAAAAAATTCTACAAATGCACTAAGAGAATGGTACAGTCATACATAAAAAGCATTATGATACAGATCCACAGAGAATGCAATTTCAACTGCCCTTCACAACATGACATTGCATTCAAATACACTTTAGTATGGAATTGGTCCCCCTTCGCAGCTATAATACCTTCCACTCTTCTTGGAAGGCTTTCCTCAAGAGTTTCTGTGGGAATTTGTGCCCATTCATTCTGTAGAGCATTTATGAGGTCAGACACTGATGTTGGATGAGAAG
>JBBPCY010045234.1:0-13280 GCA_037974405.1 Brachyalestes nurse
ACCAGAAAATTCAAGGTATCAGCCTTTGTTTTATTTTGTTTATTTGTCGTGTTGACTGTTAATGTTACAGAGAACTTTATATAAAAGTTGCTCAATGTTGCACACCCCTGTTCCTCTGCTGCGTGTGTGATGACGTCATCAAACGACTAGTCGACTCGACTTCGACTATTCTGACCGACTAGTCGACTTTATATCATCATGACCTCTTCACATCTGTCCCATCACTATCAGCCAGCTGTCCTACATCAGACATGCCAGACGAGGACATTTCTGCTTTTGAACGGATCTTTATTTTCAAGGCATTTGAAGTGACCTTTGTTCTTATCAGATCTGAGATGATTTTGTTGCTCTGTGGAATATAGCAGCCTTGCAGGGCCTTGCATTAAACAGCCAGGCTGCCACAGAAATCACCTCCATTATCAGCCGCCTCAACTTCCTGTCCCAGACAAGACACGAATGAAGACTGTGACATTATGATTTAGAAGTTGATCGTGTTTTATCATTTTAGGAAACTTTCCACAGCTCTCGTCCTCTGTTTTATGATTTCTTCTTTTGCGTTTTTTGTTCTCCCTGCGGATTTCAGGTGAAGTTCCGGCCAAATGTCAAATTGCATTAGCCTCAAAATGTGGCAGTGTTAGCCCTGACAGCCCTGCACCTTATGACACACACACACACACGCAGTGGTCCACAGTGGAAACAGATGTGATGTCATGATAGCCAGTGGGGACAAGTCTTTCCTGAACAAGTAGAGCAGGGAAGCGGCTCTGGACTGCTTGTGGCAATGTTCATCATGAGTGTTGTAAGAATTTAGACTCAACAGTAGCTGGACCGTATGCTGGAAATAATCTACTGTGGGTGAACTTGCAAATTCTAATTTGTTTATTCAAGTGGGCATTTCCACCCAACCTCCACAAAAAAGGAATAAAAATTCCATGCGCAGCCGGCGGATTGGTGGTTAGGGAGTTGCCCTTGTGATCGGAAGGTTGTGGGTTTGAATTCCAGGACAGCCAGTGGGAAGCCAGTGATGCAGTGCCAGAGTAGCAGTGTGTGGGGACGGAATCTTGCTCAAGGGTACCTCAGTGGTGCCACTGGCAAAAATACGCTTTACTTTACCCTCCCTGTACTGGTGATATCATGTGACTGGTAAGTTCTAATAAGGGTGGAACTGGACTTGACAAAAATTGGGGAAAATGGTACTGTCTCTATTAGAGCGAAGACAAGATGATAGATTATTTATGAAATATATATGTTTATATGAGTGAAACAGTTCTGCAACAGACTTGTCCAACTGTTTGTCTGCCATAGGAATCAACTGGGTGAAACTTGCTCACGATACAAGACACCTTGGCCCTTTCTGCAGCACTCAGAAAGAGGTTTGTGCTTAAACTTGTGAGTGAGCCTTTGAACAAATGTGTTTGCAGCCTTATTGTCGTCCTACAGCACTGCTAGTTAGATGCATAATTGAGCAAGTGATACATTAAAACCTTAAATCTTTTGTTTTTGATGGCTTTTTCATCCCAGTCTATGCAACACACAACTCCTGTCCACCTAAAGGTCAAAAAAGTCATACAGACAAAAGTCAGACAAAAGGTTAACAATATTCAAACCGAAGCTCTAAGCCTATGTTGATTATGAACAGGGACTGCAAAAGGGAGAATTATAAGCTTGTGTTCATTCATCTGATCCTCCCTAAGGCAGTTTCAGTCACACAAGTTCACACAAACAACCAGAGGAATCTACGTGCACAGCCTCATCTGCAAATTCAACATTTAGTCTGTAGTTTGACACACAGTGTGTCCTGAAGATCAGCGGTCGCCTCAAACTGCTTCAGTTGTGGAACATGGCCTAAAGCTTCGGATCTGTGAATTCATTTTCTGCACTTGCTGATTCTTCGCCAAGGCTTTCTTCAATCAGAAGTAAATCCGACATCATTTAAACATGGGATTCAAACGATGTGAGAAATGGGCCCGATGCCCTTGGAAGTGACCCTGGGTTGCGTTAAGCTCTGCATTTTCCCACGTTTCCAGCAGGCTGGACCTGGCCTCTGAAGTTTTTCCGGGTCGTTAGCCGTGGCAGAACCCTGAGGACGAGCTTCAAACTCAAACCCATGACCTCTATTCCTCCCTGTGAGGAGTACAGCACAAGGCCGAGAAAGAAGTGCAGAACATTTTCAACTGTTTAATGCATCTGAGTAGGAAAAAAATAAATAAACATAAATGAATAAAACACGAAAGACAATCATTGCACAAAACATAATTGGCCAGTAACAAAAGCAGTGATTATTTCTCTAGCTGTATTACTTGATTTGCACTTACTGGAATGATCTGCAGCATCAGAAGGCCTTAATCACCACCGTGGAAATGCAAGTCAAGGATCTTAGCCAAATCAGCCATGGAGTTTTGCATTTAGAGCAGGACGGGCTGGAGAGGTTTTTTTTTTTTATCGTACAAGCTGGAGAGATATTGTTTTGAGCTAAAACATGTTTTGCCACCTCATCGTGTTTGGTGCGGTCTTTTGTTCCCTTTTTTGCTAAAATAATTTTTAGCATGCAAATTATGCATGACATATTGGATAAACACTCATCAGGTAATCAGGCTACATTCACACTGCAGGTAAAAAGGTCTTATTGGACAGATGCACCAATTTTTTTCAGCAATTCTAAATTGTATAAAGAGAGTTTTGTTTGCAGTTTTTTCTTTCAGTTCCAAACTGATACAGTGGTTTGACCAGTCAGAGTAGGTTTTGTGTGTGTGTGTGTGTGTGTGTGTGTGTGTTTGTCTGTCAAGGGGGGTTATGTGGGTGAGGAGGTGTTGTTGATGACAGAAATTATTCTGTATCTTACATTACCTACTGACCAGGTCATTCCACTCTAATGTCATGTTGGGTTCATGTTCTATTTGCTGAAAGTGCTGAAACACAGCACAAATCAAGGTCCAGATTTATACATTTAGTCGGTTTGAAGTCACTCATGTCATTAATATGGCATCCAATGGGGATATGCTAGTGAATGCGAATACAATCAGACCTTACAAATCAATGTTATTGGTCACTTCTTGAAGTTGGTGTGTTAGAAGCAGAAAAAAATAGGCGAGTATAAGTATCCGAATGACTTTGATAAGGGCCAAACTGTGAAGGCTGGATGACTGTATCAGAGCATCTCTAAAATGGGACGTCGTGTGGGGTGTTCCCGATATGCTGCGGTCAGTACTGACCAAATATGAAGATCCAGTCAGAGTCATGGGTGACAGGGTCATGGGCACTCAAGGCTCATTGTAGAGCCTGTAAAAGTTAATGCTGGCTAAGATAGAAAAGTGTCAGAACACATAATGCACAGCTTCCCATCACAGCTAGCAATTTAAGTTGCCCCAGTTAGATGAAACATGTTTTGTTTTTCATCATGTGGACGGCCATGTGCGCTGCTTACCTGGGGAAGACATAGCACCAGGATGCACTGTGAGAAGAGAGTACACTGGTTGAATCAGTTTGATGCTCTGGGAAATCTTGAGTCCTGTATGGACCAAGTAAACTCCTTCATAGAAATGGTATTCTCAAATAGCAATGGGCTCATTGGGCAGGATAACACCCCTTCCATACTGAACATTGTACAGTAATGGTCTGAGGAACATGACAAAGATTTCAAGGTGTTGACCTGGCCTCCAAATACCCCGATCCAGACGTCTGTGGGATGTGCTAGACAAACCCCGATCCGTGGAGGTCCCACCTCACTACGTACAGGCCTCCTCGACAGCAGGATAGAAAGGAGGCTGCAGCCTAGCTGACTGCATCACTGCTCTCTGATTGGTCGAAATATTATCACATGTTTTTTTACATTTTTTTTTTACTTAACATACAAACTAACAGCGGGAAAGCTGACAAAGTACAAGCTCTACTCTCTGTCTGGTCTGAAGACACATTTGGGTGGGAGTTGTCTATGACGCCAACAAACGTATCTTTAACATGGTGAGAAATGGGAATATGTACTAGGACAACATTAACCAGTTAATGATGGGTTAGTTATTCATCATAGAGCTTCAGAATGTAGAAATACAGCACGACTCCTGTACAAAAGTGTACTTACAAGACTAAAAGAATCCTCTGATGACATCTTGGTGTAGAACTGTTGCACACCCTCAAAAGTCTTGTAGGATCTTGTGGGGAGGGAGGTTAAGGTAACTGCAGCGGGGGTTTAACGTAATGGCAGTTTGAAAAAAACTGAACTTTATCTGTGTGCAGCTCATTTAACTTATTTGTTTCTTTCTGTATTTCCAAAATATTCTTGAAGTAAACATGATTTTGAAAAGCTGTTAGATTTCTCTTGTGGGATGGTGCTCTGCTTATTTGTTTACACTGAGTGCGCTTGTCTTGCTTGTCCTCCAAATCAAAAGATGCAAAGCGTAACCACAGTAACAGGCACAACATGAGTGTTTCTAATTAAGAGGATGGTAAATGTGTTCATATTTTGTTATTCGCTTGGGCAGGTATATTGTATTTGTTTGGATTCATCATTTTACTGTTAAATTATGCATAATTCATATATACATCAGTTTATATATAGCATCAGATTCACCAAGGTATTTCTTCGTACAAGTATGTGCACTCTGTTAGTAAAGTGATTTTAATTTGGATGTTTGTAGCTGTAAGACAGGTCTTAGGCACGGATTATGAGGCAGGGACAGCGTTCACTGTCCGTGTTCTTACCTCTTGTTTTACCGTAACTCACCAAACCAGGCCGTTTTCCAGGGTAGCCACACAGTAGAACCAAAACCTGGTATCTCCTTCTCCTTCATAGGAGAAGTGCAAGATTATGTAGTGCAAATTCTTTTTAGAAAGTGCAGAATGCCAAAAAAAATATCTCAGCACCTGAGTGGATTGAATGGAAGCAACAAAATCGATAATTCTCATGTATTTTGTATGACCTGTCTACAGGCAACATGCATCACCATTATAAAGGTCAGAGTGACAGGCTAATGAATAAAAGGTTATCAAGTAAAAAGTATTATAATTGGAAACGTTTTTTTTATACTATGTAACTGAGTATATGTTATTTGTTTCTAATCATATCTGTATATGAAGCAATATACAGTATATCCTGTATATGTGTACCTACAGCACCGTACAGAAGTCTTCTTGTTTGTTTTTTCACTATTATGAAAAAAACAGGAAACACACTGTATATTTAACAGCCATCAACACTATATATTATGTTATATATATTATATTATCAGCATTTAATTTGTCTATTCTTCTCTGCTACCACTTTTACTCGTCCATCCTTCCAATCTTAAACCCAACCAGCTACAGCTGTCCAACAAACCTTGCTCTTAAAGCCCTGACTGACACTATATTTCCCTTCAGAGAGACACACATTCTCATGAGCAGCTATCCACACACACCTCATCTGCCATTCTTCGTGTGCATCTAAAATTGCTAAAGAAGACATTTCTGTGGAGATTAGGGAAAGGAAAGTAAGCACAAAGTGTGCCCAGACTGTTTGCAGGACTGTCAAATCAAATGGGTGAAAATACTTTGTGAGATACATACAGTATTTCAAGACTGGCCACAATACAAGAACAAAACTCCTAGAAAATGAATGGAACTCTTGATGCTTGACACCGAGTCGTTTCTTGACATGCAAGACACATCTTATTTTCTTAATCCACCAAATACTGATTAGCATCTGTTACTATCCACCATTTCCTCAGTCAGGCTTTAGTAGTGTGCTATTGGTTCAGACTTGGACAGAATAGTCTGTTTGAAACCCAAAGCGCATTTTTGTGGTAAGGTGGTGTAATGGGTAGCACAGCGAGAAGGTCCTGGGTTTGATTTGCAGCCAGGTGGTCAGGGTGCTGTCTGTGTTGACTTATTATGTTTTCTGCATTTATGCTGGGAACTCTGGTTTCCTCCAACAGTTCAAAGGCATGTACATCCGATGAATTGCAGATATCAAAATACCCCCAAGTTTGAGTGTTTGGCTGTGTGTCTGCCTTGTGATGGACTGGCAACCTGTCCAGGATGTTTCTCTACCTTTCACCCAATGCGCTAGGCTCCAGCACCCCATTCGGAAAGTGAATGAATGTAAAATACACTGAAAAATGTTAGTTCATATTAAAAAAAAATGCTCCATCTTGTTTAAAATCAGAAAAATCCACCAGTGTTTCTCTTCATCCTTCCAGTGTGAGAAGACTCATTGTTTTGGATCTGGAAGGATGTGTAGCTGTTTTTAGTAAGTCATTACTGAGAAAACAAATCAATAATTAGCATTTACTAATGCGAATTATTTGAGACATTACTGATCTCTATTATGTACAATAACAGACTCCTAACCACCATTTGTTTTACTAATAATTCACTTTACTGTATGTTATTTATCTTCAGTATTTACAGAAGTCATTTATAGCATCTGCTTATATAGCAAAATGCTTTATGTTTTATTTTGTTCTTGTCTCTGTGTCTTTGTGTGCGTGTGCAGTTGAAACATTACCAGTTTCCTCCAGTTTTCTGATTCTGAGATTTGGAGGAATGTGGTATGGACTGATGAGTGTGCATTTCTAAATATGAATAAATTGGATGGTGAGAAGTAGAAAGTGCAAATTCTTAGACCGAACTTTGGAGGGGTTTATAAGAAGCTTGAACAGAAAAACCTCTCTGAAAAAACTTAAAACAAGTCTCCAGAAAAGAATGGAAGCCTCTAGTGGAGGCTTTATGTCAGCGGGTCTCGTAGAGAAAGATATTTAGAAGTGGTGTGAAACCGAGTGAGAAACAAAAGAAAACACTTTTAGCTCTACAGGATGGGACACTTTACAAGTCAAGCACAAAGTTTAGACTTTTCAAGGGCTGGAGTAGCGTTCCGCTTTACCATCTGTTGTCTCTAATTCTTTTCTCTACCGACGAGCACTAGTGTAGGGCTCAAAAGCCCTGCAGTGTGCTTATTTCTCACACACTTCACAACCATTTTCCGACACTGACTCTGCCTGAATTGGTAAATGAATAAAATAAAATACAGCCGACTCTCTGCAAGGCAGGTGAAGGTATATGGTGAAGTGTGGATACGCTCTATGCAACACGCAGAAATATTTCTCCTAATATCTGTTGGTTCGTTGAAACTAAAGAGATCAGCCCTATCGAGTCCAATACACTCACTGTTAACTTTAGCACACCTTGTCTAATAATCTGTGGGCACTTTATTAGAAACACGTACCTTTTCTATTGTTTTGTGGTGTTTTGTCTATTAGTATCTTGGAATTTAGTCCACCTGACTCACACTCAAGCAGCTGAAAAACACAAATATCATTTAAAAATATTAATTGAAAAAACAATTAAACATTTTTTTGCCAGTCTAACTAAGAGACCTGGATGAGAGAAAAGTACTGCCCCTGAATATCATAACTGTGTATGGAAACAAAGCTTGGGTGCTTATTTTATGTTTAAAATGCTATGTTTATATATTTATTTAGCTTTAAGAGGAGTTAGTGCAATTCTGCTTTGACAGTATGTTCTAAAAATTCTACCCAAATGCCAGGTTGTGAATACTGGTTCATTTTTTAGGGTTAATTCCGCAGTGTTGGGTAGTTTTGTGTAGCCCAGCTGCTGGGTTAGTTACCCTGGTCAAAGTGGCAGTGAGGATAAGACCTCAGCCTCCTCTACCCTTCCAGAACTGCCAGGTGAGGCTACCCAGCTGCTGATTCATCGCTGCAGTTTTTTTTGTTAATAAGCTGCCTATTTCTGTTCTCCCATTTCTTCCTTCCATCACAAGAAGGCAGATGTCAGCATGAAGCAGAAAAAAAGGCATATAAAAAGATTTGTAGCATCTTTTGTGCAAAACTGCACTCTAAATGTCACTTATTAATATTAGCATAGAGTTGCATCATCATGCTTGATTCTTAGCAATATGTTGCTAAGTTGTTCCACAAGCATTGATGATCTGTTACATATTATTAATTCAGATCAGGTTATACCACAGAAACTTGTGGTATTACTTGAGTTTATCCCCTAATTTTATCTGAAGGTTAGCTCTTAGCGTTAGCTTCTGGGATTAGTCTCTAGGGCTGGTTTCTTGGGTTAGCTCCTTGACTTAACTCCTAGGGTAAGCTTCTAGAGTTAATTCCTAGGATTAGCTACTATGATAAGCTCCTCATCAGAAGTTATGGCTAAGCCTGGTAAGTAAAACAGAATAATGCTAAATGTTCAGCTCAGCAGGCTATTATTTACTGTTTTTTAGAGTGTTACACTCAGTCTGTGTAGTCCTGTCCACAGTGGTGTGGTCTTTTGTTGTTTTGTGTTACATCGTGGTCCTGGGGAACACTGTTTTGCTTTGCTGTGTATTTTCACCATCTACTTGACTTGACTACTTGACTTGACTTGGCTAGCACAGCTCTAGTTGTGCGTGTGTTTTTTTTATTTTCAGTCCTAACCCAGTTTCTGAAGCTGCTGTAGCATATAGAAATCTCCAAATCCAGACATATGCCAGGTCTAACAAGGCATGTATATAATGCTTAGGTTGTCATGGCACGATATAAATAAGCTCAACACATTTAATAATAGCAATCACTAAAAAAATTTACTAACGTGACAATCAAACTTTACCCTCTCAAACCTTGAATTGAGCCCTTTTAACTATATATGGTTGGAAATCCATACCTCCTAAAATATGGATAGCCGAAACCTAAATCTGTTATGGGGTTAGTTTGACTGGTAGGTTTTTAAATGCCCTTATCCTTTCCTTCTCTCTTCCTCTCCTTTCTTTTTTTTTATCTGTTTTGGGTTGGAATTGACATGGTGGAGTACCTCCAAAAGGCTGAAGTGTCAAAGTCATGCCACTATGGCCTGTTAAAATGAATTATTGCTATTTATTTTAATTTTTTTTGTGAAATTCTTCTAATTTTGAGAATTAGAACTTTTACAGGACTTACTGTAAGGAAGCATTATCATAGAAATAACCAATTTATGTGATCAAATTCAGCCATCATTTTAGTCAATATAAAGCAAAACATGTGTTGCATGGTTTACCATGCTGAGTCACATTAACAAAGTCTGAGTTTTGTGCAGTAGTGATCCAGCTGTGTGGCTTTGGGCTGTTTTCAACTCACCACTCAAAATCTGTTATAAAGGGGTAGCCTGTGTGGACTCCCCTGCTATAGAGGATGAATGACAGATAAGCTACATGCTCTAATATATGGGTAAGGTGGACCTATAAGGGAGTGGTTTCTAATAAAGTGACCGGTGACTGTACTAAACTGAGCATATTTTGCCCAAGTGTCCTCAACTGGTTCACCTGCTTTCAACTCCCCATGCGCTCCTCCCCCATTCAAGGGCAACTGCTGCTGAGAAAATCCTGAGATTGTTGTTCCTGTTGCTGTGGACTGGAGCGTCTGAAACTACTCCTCACACAGACTCCACCAAAAATGGCCTCTACTGACTCTTACCTGTTCCTACTCTGTTAGCCATTGATTAGTCTAGTGACCAGTGGAGGATGGGTTCCACTTTAGAGTCCTGGTTCCTCCTGGTGTTTCTTATACCAGCTTCAGGTAGTGTTTCCTTGACTCTGTCACCCTTGGCTCATGACGGGCTCGGACCTGAATCCTGTAAAGATTCTTTGTGACAACATTGATTGCAAAACAGTGCTATATTAATCACATTCAATTGACTTGAACTGAACATCTGAGTGCAGACCAATTAGTAAGTAACTGCTTTTGCCAGACATTCATTGAGTATCTGTGGATTTGAGTGAGTACAAGCTGGCATCCATTTTAATTTGCATACTCTGGAAAGATTGCATTCTCTCATGAAGATGAAAATTAAAATTTACATGCGTTGTCTCTGCATATCAGCTTATTACAGTTCTGTCCTTCAGAGAAAGATGCAGGCCATTGTTTTTCATCATTTTGGATATATTCATACCTTCTGGTCAGCAGCCGCATGTCAAAACAGAGCGTTGATTATCATTTCAGAGCTGAACAGCAGTATGTATGATGCATCATCTCTTGCCTTCTAAATAAAAGATGTTTGGATCACGTTCTTCTTTTTGTTTTATTGCAAGTCTCCCCCTAACGTAAACTCCAGGCTTGTGGAATGATTGGTGTGTCCTTCATGGCTAGCCGAACTTTTCACTCTCGATTACTGCGTGTGTGTGTTTATCATCCATCTCCTTCAGACACAGTAATGTGATTTGCCTTTGCAGTTTCATTCCACATTTTCTCTCAATTAATAATTGAAGCACTGGCAAACTCTGCCACCCACAGAGCCGACTCCTTTTTCAGTTTGCGATTACATTCTGACGTGAAAGCTCGGTCAACAGAATACACACCTTGTTAGTGTTTCGCAGCCACTGCTTTTTTAGATATCTTACTTGTTTTGCCTCCCCTCAAAGAAGTGCTGCTTCTTGGAAGTGTGTATAAAGATATTATTAGGAATGTTACTGTGACTCACTCAGTTCATTATGATGGTCTCATTCATTTGCAATAATTTGCCTGACAAAGCTTATTTTTGTAAAAAAGCAAGACATGAAAAGGAAAATAAGTGTTTTGTTGGAATATACCTGAATGAAATGTTCTGTCTTGGTCTTTGAAGTTGATTATCCTTAACCAGGTTGGTGGTGGGGTGTGGTGGGGTGTAGTGGGGGGTGGACAGAAACTTGGTAAATTCAATAATTTACTATACAACTAAAAACAAAATCACCAAATTAAAACTCACATATATTTCCATCAGGAAACATTCATGCAAAACATATGTTGATGAACAAAGTCAAATGTATACGTCAGTTAAGATGTAAACATTATTGGTTTTTCAGGGGGAATCACCAATAGTGATTTATTACTAACATAAGATTTTTTTGTTTTTTATTTTTATTTCCTTTTTTGTGAATTTGTTTTTATTTAATTTCATTTTTTTAATACTTTGGTTAAGACTTTGTTTAACCTTAAGACTGTTAATTTTTTGTTTTAGTTTTAATTTCAGTTTTAGTCAAAAGTGGAAGAAAAAATGTGATGGTTGGAGGCCTCTAGAGGCCGTCCTTTTTCTGTTCTTTGTTTTGTTTTTTAGGGCTTTTATTTTGATATGGAGCACATCGGCCTTAGATTTGTTTATCATGTTGGTCAGCTGGCTGGTGTGCTCAGAGAAAATGAGTTGTGTGTTTTGATTGGTTTGTGGGGTTTGGGTTTTGGATATTTAAGTTCGTTTGTGGTGGACCTCTGTGTCAGTCCACCATCATCTTAGCTTTAGTAGTGTTTCTCCATGCTCCTTTTGTTTTGAGTTGGTTTCTGGCCCTTGTCCCTTTTTGCTTTGTTTAAATAAATTGCTAAAAATGAAAGTCTGCATTTGCACCTGCCTTCATTGCCTGGAGAAGGAGGGGAATTGTGACAAAAAAAGTAAAAAAAATAAAATATTATGCTCATCAAATGATGTAACCAAGCACACTGTAACATTACATAACTACAGAGAGTTATGAAAAACGAAATAGGGCACATTAAATATAAAGTTGTAAAGGCAAAAACAAAACAGATAAATTGTGAGCATAAAATTATTTTAGACTTTATTGCCTCACTGTGCAATGCAAGAGATATGATTTTAGCTTTTGTCCTATCCAAATTCGAGTCCATATTAACAGGATATAACCTATTCAGATCTGTGTGGACACAGTAATCTTCCCAAATGAGATCTGTAAGGAGCTGTTTTGCCGTATGATGACAATTTACTATTTGTGGATCCGCGTTGCTTGCGTATTAAACTCAAAGTCTCGCCAGGGCCCTCATTGCACCAACACGTCTTCATATGTGTGACACTCAGGTGTTCTCTTTTAGCACTGCTCTATTCCCTTTTATTATCACTGCTAACAGGCACACACCTGCTTTAGTCGCAAACTGCTTCACACTCTAAAGTAACCCAAAATGGACTGTGGGCTAAATTAGCACAGCAATATAAGCTCAGCTTGGATGCAAGCTTTCCTTAGAAAGTGAGTGACATAGAAGTGTAACAAATGTTAAATTGTCCTCATATGGCAAAACAACTCCTTATATGGAAGTTCTCCTAGTTTGCGTTGATGCTCGAGGTGTCAGATGTCATGATGAGGTGTTTGTGTCACGTAGAACAAAGTTATTGTAATTTAAAAAAACATGTAATTAAATAACTGCTACTGGTGGTTTAAAAAAAATGGCATCACATGCAAATGAACATGAAGAACAAACAAATTTTTAAAAAAGCATTGGAAAGTCAGGATAGTCTCCGCCCACAAGTGGGAGGGGAAAACCTGCAGAGAGAGGGGGTCCAGAGAGTGGACACTGGTTTCATTTGTTGAAATCAGATTTCACTAATACACTCTGAGCTCTAGGTATTAAAGCAATGGGTCTCAAACCCATCCTCTAGGCTCCCTAGATGGTCCACATTTTTTTGCTTGACCCAAACTGATAATACAGTAAAAACCTGGACCATCTGGAGCACCCTGAGAACGTTTCATATTGTCCTTCATGCACCTGAATACATGGATGCATACCTGATTTTTCAGCTAGAAAGCAACAGTTTAATCCATGTTTTATTTTGAAATTTTATGTCTGTTTTTTTACATTCATGTTTGTTTTTTTCAATTCTCTGCTTTTATTTATAATATATATGTGCTTGGGTAGATGGGAGTGTGGTATGGTTTCCTAAGACATATTCTGTAGTTTTGTGTATATAAGGCTCATTCATGTAGTTCAACAAAGAGTCATGAAAATATTCGACAAAGTTTCCAGTACCTTCTTTTCTAAATAACAGTCCAGTACCTTCTTTTCTAAATAACAGTCCAGTACCTTCTTTTCTAGAAAAACGCCCAATACCTTCTTTTCTGAGTAACAGTCCAGTACCTTCTTTTATAAAGAACAGTCCAGTACCTTCTTTTCTAAAAAGCAGTCCAGTACCTTCTATTATAAATAACAGTCCAATGCATTCTTTTATAAACAACTGTCCAGAGGCAGGGAACAGGTTTTCTGTTCTTTTTTAAGTTCAGGAAACACATCCATATAATCATCTGTGGTAACTGAGGTGATGATTAGGGGCCTTTCTAGGCATGGGAAGACACTGGCAGGAAGATTGATAATTGGGCACTGATAGGGCGTGTATCACCCTCCCCACTACACAGGACAAACATTTTGTGATCATCAACCCCACACCCCAACACCAAAAAACTGGCCCGTAATAACCTAACCCACTTTAAGCGCCAAAGTCGCAGAATTACGACAAGATGTCATCATGAATAAAATAGACTGTAGTTACAAATATCATGTGAAATAGCATTTGTATTCCCTACCACT
>JBBPCY010045244.1:0-13278 GCA_037974405.1 Brachyalestes nurse
TTTGCCAAGTTGGGCTAAAATATGAGGCTACAGATGATGATAATAAACGAAGAGCCGTTTGGGAGCCAAAAGAACCGGCTCTTCTTTGGGAGCCGTGCCATAAGAGCCAGCTCTCTCAAAAGATCCAAACTTCCGATCACTTTGCTGCGAATGTACAGCGTGAACTGTGTTCAGTCTCGCGAGAGTGAATGTCACTCATGGTTACGTTCATAATTTGTAAACCGACTTGTTCAGTTCAGCGTTCACTAAAAATAGGACGCCGTTCATTCCCTCTGCTCTTTCTCTACTATCACACAGAAAGAAGTGTAGGACGTCATCAGAAAAATGAAACCATCTACCAGTGCCCTTGACCCTTTCCCCTCAGCCTTGTCGAAGGCTAACATCTCTGCTGTTTCTCCACTCATCACCAAGATCATAAATCACTCACTCTTGGCTGGCCATAGTCCATCTGCATTAAAATTACCCTGGATCCAGAAGTTGTCTCCAACTATAGGCCCATCTCCAATCTTCCATTTCTTTCCAAAGTTTCCAGATCAATGACGGTGGTCCTGCATATACCGTCCGTCGGATCTTGGACTCGTGATGCCGTGGTCATGGCACCCAGTACCTCGTTGACCAGGAAGGCTACGGCCCGGAGGAACGGTCCTCGGTCCCCGGTTGCTTCAAATTGGACCCTGCTCTCATCCAGGACTACCGTCATCGGATATCCTCTCAGCCTGGGCCGTCTGGTGCCGGTCCTGGAAGCGGGGGACTCACGCTAAGGTATTTAAACAGGTAACAGGTGTTCCCCTGCACACAGACATTGGTCTCTGATGCCCATTAGTGTCCCTCCTCAACGTCTCTACGGTACCGTGAGTACTCTGACTTGTGAGAGTCTTTTCCTTACCTTTTTGTGTGCGTGTGAGTGTTGGTTCCTTTGGTGAGAATCTTAACTCCTGGTGGAGCGCTCTCCGAATAAACAGTGTGAATTACCGGCTCTTTCGTCTGTATCCGCGACTGGGCTCTTCCTTCACACCACAACTGGCCAACTTTCACTTGTTCTGATCTGCTACCGTGACAGGAAGAATTTAGAACATGCACTTAAATCTGTAGATAGTACTGTACATACACACACTCATGAAGGCCTCAGTGGGCCAAATCTGCTACAATGACAATTCAACTAATGGCCATAATATTAACACCTAAATAATAAGTGCAACTGCCCTATATGTAGATCTAACACCTATAACTATAAAAGGCAGCTATATACAAGCTAGTCAGCCACAACCGTTGTGATTTGAAACATTTAGTTTAAGAATTAGATTCATTCATAAATGTGAACAAAATAATATATAACTGTCCAAGACTGACCTCCTCAAAGATCTTTCCTTGAAAATACTGATATATAGATTCATAGATTATATCTACTATAAACATGTGTACATGTAGAGTGACAGATTGTTAGTAATCTGCTAAATACTGTAAGAATGCAGTTTGCACGGTTTACAGTTAAGTGATTAAGTATTAAATGCTAACTGTGACATGATGGTGATCAGGTGCTGTGATACTTTCACATAAGAATACTATCTTGAATCTGAAGACTTTAAGCATATGTCTCATGTATGCGTCAGCTAGACCTCAGACTCACTCAGAGAGGAGAGCAAAACTGACTTACCCATTCTCCAGTCACAAATGTGTTCTTTTGTAGGATTTTGTAGAAAGTTCTACAAGCTTTACACAATGCTTGCAATTTATTTGAAGTCGCTACATGATGTGGAGTTTCTTGCATTTTTCCTGAATTGTACTTTTTCCCTGAGGTATTCTTATGTTTATAAGGTATTATGTACTCAAAACAGTTCTGCCACCAAAACAGCCACAAGATCTTTGGAGGCGTGCTGTGGAATCTGGTATCAAGACAATAGAAGTAGATCCTCTAAGTCCCATGGGTTGCAAGGTAAGGCTTCCTAGGATCTGATTAGTTTGTCCAGCACATCCCACAGATTAGACTGAGATCTGGAGAATATGGAGGCCAAGTCAACACCATGAACTCTTTATCACGTTACTCAAATCATTCCTGAAAATATCTGAATGTGACAAGGGCACATTATTCTGCTGAAAGAGGACACAGATACTAGAATATACTTGGTTTGAAACTTTTAGGTAGGTGGTATATGTCAAAATAACATCCACATGAATGCCAGGACCCAAGGTTTCCCAACAGAACACTGCACAGAGCATCACTCCCTCTTGCTTGTTTTCCTTCTTCCTGAAGTGCAGGAAATGCTCTGACCCAGTCGCCTAGCCATCACAATTTGGCCCTGGTCAAAGTCACTAAGATCCTTACGCCGTTTTTCTTGCTTCCAACATAACTTCAAGAACTGTCTTAATATTTTCCACCAATGGCAATGACAAAAAATTCTGCTCTGACTGGCTGCCCTGTATTGAGACACTTTTTAAAAAGGAGTCAGAAGCACTCCTTATACCTTCACCACTCCTTATCCCTTCAGCCTGAATGGGTGGGGCTACTTTGAGGTAGGCTAAAATATTGGGTATATTTAAAGGTGGTGTCCAAATTAGCTCTTTTTGCTTCTTAGTTTCATTTATAGACTGTGGAGTGAATGGTATATTTGAAACTAACAGTTAATAAACCCAAGAGTAAACATTATTATGTTGATGAAAATTTGTTTTTTTCCATTATATGGGGGCTTTAAAAGGGCGGGAAAAAACTGTTACTTTTTGTTACTGTGCCTGGCTAACTGGTGCAAGTGGAAGAGGCACATATATGCAAATGTGGTATTTTCATGATATCATCTAAACAGTGAATTCAAAACAAGACTGTTTTGCAGATTTGTTTCCCTATATGGACTGTATTCACTGGGGAATAAAAGGAATATTTTACATTTTTATAAAGTACAATAAACTCTTTATTTCCAAACAGTGAGAAAATACATTGTTTTCAATTAAATGGGCCCTTTAAAATGTAACATAGTATTATACGCAACGTTATATATGCTACAATTTTGAAACTGAAACTAGACAACGGACGAATGACTGACAAAATAAACCATGACTACATTATTTTAACAGTGTGATCATTTCACAGAAATGTGAAACAAAAATCATTTTAAAATAAATCACGCACTCTACACATTTTGACAAGTCGTAGGCTACAATTTCTCATTTTCGAATGAGAAATTTTGCTAACATTCTGCACAGCTTATCTAACCTTGCAATGGTGGCTATATAAAAAATGCACTTGCAGGTGGGGCATGGACAGGTTAATAATGTGCAATGGCAAAGTGCAAATAAAAGTAGCAGAAAGAAGTATAAAGGAGCACAGAGAGAGAGATAACATAAAAAACTAAACTTAGGTGGTCAAAGAAACAACAGGTATAAGACAGAGAACTTGCTTTAGATAATTATAAACAATCTATAAAAAAGAAAGGAAGTCTCAGAAAGAAAAAAGTAAAGAAAGGACAGATGAGAAGGTAAAAGGAAATTTGTTTTTTCTACTTGCTCCCTTGATTCTAACAGAAAAACAGAAAGTCCCCATGTGACAAGTGATACAGGAAAGAGAATGACACACTCTCACAAACATACAAAAACTTTGATTACTCTTGCCCTTTAAAACTTGCAGCAATGCTGAAACTTAGGTTGCATGTGATGGTATATGTTACTGTATAACCATATAAAATTTAATACAGTAGTATAGCTGTTCTTTGAAACAATCTTTGGGAAGGTAATAATGGGACTACATCCAAGTTGCCTTGATTTGTTTGTTCGAAATAAAGAAAAATAAAAAAGCAGGAATAAAAAATAAAGTCAAGAAATAAAAAACTCAGCAGTGTATAATTTCTCTGTAATTTCTCTTACAGAGGAAAATTAATCAGTGATTATATTTAATCTACCCTATTATATTTAATCTATTTGAGGTTGTGTGAGTAGGTGTGTGTGAGTAGATTAGCTACACAGGCATATGTAGGTCTTTGATTTGTGCAGGTCAGTGGTCACCCACCTTGGACCTTGAGATCTACCTTCCTGCAGAACCTAGTTCCAGCCACAATCTGCAACACCTCTGTCAGCTAATTTCAGAAGTCTTTCAGATATATTAGTGTTGGGTAAGGGGAGTAGCATGTTCGATTAGTTGGAACTAAACTCAGCAAGAAAACAGATTTCCAGCAGGAAAGCTGCTGACCACTGGAATGAATGTTTTTATTTATAATCGTGTCTGGGCCTCAGGGATATAGATTTCAATGCTATCAATGCACTCAGTGACAGAGCTCTGGCGCAAAATAGCGGCCGCGCGTTTAGCCGCAAGCAGACGTTTCCTTGCCTCCTGCCTCTGTGAGCCCTCCAGAGAGCGATCCCTCACAAACAGAGCTGTGCTTTTTCTTGGCTTCTTCGGCACTGGAGGAGGTACTCGCATCTCCTGGACAGTAATGACAAGTAAGTTAGGCCTGTTGCTAAACACAATGACTAGCACGTGCACGTGGAAGCAGAGAACCCCAGTTGGTAGTCATGTATGTTGAGTTGCCGTTCAGTGAAGTCATTTCATATGTGAAGGATAAAAAAACATTTATGTGGGTTTCAGAAGTGGCAAGCATACGCATGAGTCAGCGCTCGAGAGTTGGAAGGGTAAGTGCATGTGATAGCCAATGGTCAATTTTGCATTAAGGAAGCAGGGGCCTTTGTGAGAGCTCAACATACTGCGTGCAATGAGGGACTGGCATCTCAAAACCAGATCACTGTCAACAACAAAAACAAAATAACGTCAGACAAGAAAGTGACAGGTCAGTCATAGCAACATACACGCAACAGAAATTTTTGACACAAAATCATAAAATCATGTAGTAACAAATATAATACTTTATCATGACTTGTAACCACATCTGAGGTAGGCTTGGCTTTATTTTGTCCCACCCCATTCCACCCCCCACACCCACAAGCTGAAAATTTACAGAGGGGATGAAGGACTGAAAGTATGAAAAATTATGTTCCAAGAGCACCCGCGTATAGTGAAAAACCATGCTGTTGTGTTTTGGTTAAAAAAAAGCCTGAAATGCCTGTTTTTTAATGCATTACCCTTAAAGCAAATCTAAAAGTAAACCGTTATTCGCCTTTTAATTTAAATTCCCCGCCAAGGTAAGCAACTCGGAACGTCGCAGGACAAAAGTATTGGGACACTATGGCGAGGTGAACGGTTTTTGGGGAATAAGCCCTGATCTACTCGGGCTAAAAATACAAATGAGGGCTCGTTGAAAAGGTCTCCTGGAGATCAAAAGAACTGTGGAGTTTGAAGTGTCCGAGTGCTTTCCCCACCGAGGTAAGCAACTAGGAACGTTGCAGGACAAAAGTATTGGGACACTATGGTGAGGTGAACGGTTTTCTACTACTCGGGTTAAAAATACAAATGAGGGCTGGAAAGGTTTCCTGGAGTGCACCGCGGAGAAATCGCACTTGGAGCGCAGGGGCTCAACCCTGGTGTGAAATTCGAAAAAAGTGCTTCCAGGTCGGCTACAGCCTGCCCTGAGTCCCCTTGTGTGAAAACATCCAGAAAAAAATATATTTATTGCCACAAAAAAGCAAAAAAAGCCAGAGGATATTTGCAGTTTCTGCATAAAACTATTTTTTTTTCGGTTCTCAAAAAAAATCCGTGTGTGACTGAATCCTGTGACTGTATTTACCTTATAAACCAGAGAGGAAACATAAATATTAGTGTTAATAATGTAATAATCAAACCTTTAAATCAGCACTTTTACAATGATAATCAGCATTATTAAAATTAATAATGAAGCACTATTAAAGTTAACAATTATGCATTATTAAAGGGGAAAAATAATAATTATAGTAATAATTGAATTAATAAAGTTGCATGAACAGATTAAATAATATTCTTTAATATTCAATTATATGAATAAAGCTAATGATTTAGCATAATTCTGTCAGTTAAACAGAATAATATTCATATTGTTTCAAAAATTTCAAATTGACTATAAATTATACATATTATTATACATATTCACACACACTCACACACACATATACAGGCACAAGGACACACACACACACACACACACACTCAAATGTCCAGCCATGTGTAATGAATGTTGGCTGTTCAGACACTACATGACCTTTTATAACACACGCTTAATTTATGACATCAGACACAGAACCTGGTTGACACACATACTGACCTCTGAACACACACAAGCACACACACACTCTTACACAATCATTCACTCTCTCTCTCTTTCACTCACAAAGTCAGAATCTCGCTCTCTCTCTCTTTCTCTCTCTCACACACACACACACAATTTCCCTCATATATCAGTTAAGACGGCTGAAATCCATCATGAACTCTGCAGGACGCCCTGTTACTGCCAACAGCATGTGTGTGTTTGTGTGTTTTTGTGTATGTGTGTGTGTGCTCTAACCTATATTCCAGCCTGTGGGTTAGAAAGGATATTACTATATGGATATTTTACTAACTCTATGATTTAATCAACTTTTTGTTTTAGGTTTCATTAAAAAAGCAAAAGGTATTATTTAAATGTGTAACGCAACCTGTAAAACTGCATTGTACCACACTGTATCATAACGCATGACATGTGTCACATGTTCTGTAATGTGTTGTCAAATTGTATCATATTACACTGTATCATATCATATCATATCATACTGTAACATACTGTATCACACTGTTTCATATTACTCTGCATTGTGTCACATTGTATCCTATCACATTGTATCTGTATGATACCTTATTACGCTTTATCGTACTGTATTACACTTTCGTATCACACTGTGTCATATCACATTGTAACATGCCATGTCACATCATACTGCACCGCATTTTTTACACTGTATTGTATCGTATTACACTGTATCAATTCGTATCATACTATAGCGTATCATATTACTCTGTATCATATCTCACAGTATCATACTGTGTCACACTGTATTGTATCATACTACACTGTGTCACATGAATTACACAGTATTGTATTACACTATTGTATCACATTCTATTACACGTATCACAATGTCTTGTATCATAAACAGTATTGTATCATGTTGCGCCTATCAAATCTTATATCATCACGTATCGTAACACACTGTATCATATAGCATCACACTGTCCCATATCGCATCACACTGTATTGTATAGCATCACATTGTAACATACAGTGTCATACTGTATCATATCATATTACACTGTATTTTATCGCATCACACTATGTCGTACTGTATCACACTGAATCGTTTCATGTCACACTGTATCGTATCGTGTCACACCATATCGTATCATCACACTGTATCGTATCGCATCACACTGTATCCTATATTGTCACACTGTATTGTTTCGTATCACACTATATCGTATCACACTGTATTGTATAGTGTCACACTGTATCATATGACATCATAATGTTTTATATAATAGCAACTCAATGTCCGTTTAAATTATACCATTCAATCTAAAGAGAAGCTGCAGTATTTCCATTTTAAAACCAACTATTAAATGCGTGCTTATGATTAAATATGAAACATAAACAGAAGTGGTTTGTGAGAAAGATTATTCGGATACTAGTTCCTAAACAGCAACTAGTATTGAAAGTCTAAGAAATTCTACACGTACCATACCTAAAATAAAGAGACAGAAACATCACCTTTTAGATAAAATGTTCAGATTTGTGCTTGAGGCCTTAACATCAGGTGATATTTGTTCCACCCAAGGAGCATTTGAACAGTGAAGTCCAAATCCAGGCACAGGGGGGAATCGTGCCATATTTTGTCCTGAGATCCTAATGCCCCTCTGTTTTCTTTCTCTCATCCCTCTTTCTTCCCACCTGTGTGCATTTTTCACTCCTAATGATGTAAAACAACTGAGGCCAGCTAGCATCTCTCTTTTGCAAGCTAGCATGTGGCTAGCTTAGCAGACGCACGTGAAGAGGAGGTCACACCGTGTCGTCTGGCGTTTTGTTGTTTTGGCTGCTTCCTGTCCCTTGTGTGTCTCCTCACAGACTGTGGAATTAGCAGCACAGCCTGTTCTGTGTGTGTTTATGTGTGTGTGTGTGTGTGTGTGTGTGTGTGTATGTGCCGGCTAACATGTAAGCCCCTGGACGACGGTGTGTAAATGTATCAGGCTTTCTTGCTCTAAAGTGAAGCCTCTTGTGTCTTACTTGTCATTCCTCAGGCTGTGTGTGTATGTATATGCATGTGTGTGTATGTGTGTGTGTGTCTATGCGTCCGACACACGTAACGACGCCATCTGTCCTACTGTAGAACCTACTAACACTGATCAGCCACAGCATTACAACCACCTGTCTAATATATCCACAAACCCCTCATGCCTCTCATTGATTGAACTAGTTTGTCCAGCACGCCCCGAAGATGTTTAATTGGACTGAGATCTAGAGAATTTAGAGGCTGATCTTGAACTCTTTGTGATGTTCCTCAAACTGTTCCTGAACAGTGGTGGGACAAAAATGATCCTCCTATACACCATGAAGGGGTGTAATTGGTCTGTAACAATGTTTAGGTAGGTTGTCTGTATCCAAGTAACATTCAGCAGAACATCACCCAGACCATCACACTGCCTCGCATTCTTCCAACATAGCATTCTTGTACCACACACATGGTCATTTACATGAAAATGCTATCCATCACACCAGACCACCTTTTTTCATGGTTCCATGTTCTGATGCTCACATGCTGATGATCAATCGACTATCCAGTCTCCAGTTTTCTTAAGGACTATTTTGCCTCATGACACCCTACATGTATCCCTCCACTGAGAATGGGTTTAGTTTTAGGATTAAACCTCTGCTAAAACCTCTGGTTAAACAACATCTCAGGCAGTGTATCAGGCAGTGCATTCACTTTCTGTGAGGGAGCCACTCTGTTTACAACTAATTCCTTTCAAGTAGGTAGAATTTTTGAAAAATTGGTGTGATTCCCCATTTCAATTGAAAAACAAGTCAAATATGCCTCTATTTATCAGGGCCACAGAATATGCAGTAAATACCAACCTGTAATTAAACTGCTACACATTGTGATTGTGATTTCCGTTGTTATATTACAAACACAGAGGTTGACCAACACTTCTGTTTGTTTACATGTATAATGTGATTCAGCAAAACAGCCCAGACACTCATCTGGTCCTATGATAGGTCAGGATGCTCTCAGCAAACAGCTAAACACACTGTGATTGGTTAGAAGGCTCAGCATTGCAAAGGCTAGTATCACAATTATGATGACACATTGTGCAGCCTTAAATCATAATATCTCTCTCTTCCTCCCTCTCTCTCCACCACTCTCATCTCCCCCACCCCATCTCTCTCTCTCTCTCTCTCTCACTATGGTTCAATAAGACGACAATTAATTATTCATATGTGTCGGTTACTTGTCGGTTGCACGTTATGCTATCCCATATGATGGGTTTCGCTGTGCAAATTAATTCCACCGCTGCAATTTACGCTCCAGACATCAAAGCCACCCCGTCGTTCAGGAGCGAGGGATGCAGACGCGTAAAAGAGCAAGGCGAGGCTCCTCCGAGGATGGGAGGATAAAAGATGGAATGGGTACCCCTCCAGTGCTGCGGGCTGATGATGATCATTTTGTGAAGGCGTTATTAAAGGGGAAACTCCAGATTGTCCACAGTGATTTAGAATAATGACCATGGCCAGAGTGTAACTTTCTCAGAGAAGGACGACACGCTGTTCCACCACTGCTCCATAAAACAGCCTGCCTTTCAACTGCAAGTCTGGCTTGACATTTCAAAAATGTAGAAGTTTTGTCCGCCTTATGATTACTACCTTTCAGTGTGATCCAGTGTGTGTGTGTGTGTGTGTGTGTGTGTGTGTGTGTGTAGGGGTTTGTGTGTGTCCATGTAATGCGTAAACAGTGCAGGTCTTCTGTCCAGCTCTCATAATTCAGAGTTTTAATAATAAACTATCCTCTGAACTACATCTCATTACTACAATACACTATAACCATTCCCATGGTTACATTACACCCATTTCCATGGTTACACTACACCCATTTCCATGGTTACATTACACCCATTTCCATGGTTACACTACACCCATTCCCATGGTTACATTACACCCATTTCCATGGTTACACTAAACCCATTTCCATGGTTACACTACACCCATTCCTATGGTTACACCACACCCATTCCCATGGTTACATTACACCCATTTCCATGGTTACACTACACCCATTCCTATGGTTATACCACACCCAGTCCCATGGTTACACTACACCCATTCCCATGGTTACACTACACCCATTTCCATGGTTACACTAAACCCATTCCCATGGTTACACTACACCTATTCTCATGGTTACACTACACCCATTCTCATGGTTACACTACACCCATTCTCATGGTTACACCACAGCCATTCCCATGGTTACACTACACCCATTCGGCCAACACCAAACCCATTCAGCCAATGCATTGCTGAAAATGTTTGATGGTCAAATATTCTGTGAATCCCTACCTATTTACATATTTACATTATACCAGTTTTCACTTTTATGCTGTGCTCATTTCCATAGTTACACCACACCCATTTAATAGTCACATTAAGTCTGTTTCCCATGTTGCACTGCACCCACTTCTGAGCCAAAACTACATCTTTTCAGAGTAGATTAAATCTAAGGAAGTACAAATAAACTTCTCTCTCTCTCACTTTCTTTCTCTCTCTCTCTCTCTCTCTCTTTCTCTCTCTCCTCCTCCCCTCTCTCTCTGTCACACTTCATCTGTCTGTTTTTGTTGCCGTCTCACATCTTTCGTTCTTTCATTTCCTTTGTCTGAAATTACACCACTTATTTAAGAGCGGAGTCTCATCTTTTTCTTTTCACCCTCCAGTGGCACCACAATATCTTCCAACACACGCGTGCGCGCACACACGCACACAAACGCTCTGAGTGCAGCTTTAAATTGGCGAACATTCGGTTTTTTTAAAATAAACACAAAAAAACAGGTAAAAGGAGCTCGTTAAGCCCCGTCCCTAAACGAGGTTATTTACGAACCAAGTCTTTGACCACGAATAAACAACTCACGACTCACAAACACAAACACACACACACACACACACACACACATCAAAGGGGTTCTTTTCTTTGAGCTCACGTGCAACCCTTTTTACCTTTAAGAGATAATTGTGCTTTCAGTAGCTTTTCCTGTAATTACTGTTCCCCGTGTGCGTGTTTCGCAAAAACATCATTAAAAACATCAAATCATTCAACTCATCGTTAGGAGCATTAGCATATTGTGTTTGGCAGGTGGAGGATGCGGGAGTCATTGCTGATGCACTCCTTTCATTTTCATAGATTTCTCTTATTCATTCTCGCGTTAATTCACTGATTCATTTTCTGGCCTTTCAGTTCAGTACAATTTGTCCTTTTTTACAGGTACAGACTGTAACCCACCTGCTGCTGCACAATTTACTATTTTCACTGCTGCAGCTCAGATATCATTCTCAGCACAGCAGTGGCACTGACTTGACGGTGTTTGTCGTACTGGGATGAGTGTATGAGGCACAGCTGCGGTTTTAACACACGTCAGTGTCACTGTGACCACCACCCAAAAGTATTTAACCAATAGCAACTCTTGTCCTCCTTCTGTGTTCAAAAACTGGAGGACAACAGAGGGGACACAGTCTCTAACTGTACACCAGCAAGGAGCTACAAGAGGTGGGGTGAAATGAAAGTGGAAGCACAAAGTAGTAATTTCCAAAAAGTGGCCAGTGAGTGGAAGCACAAGGTGGGTGTTTCTGATAAAGTTGCGCTTGAAGTATCAGAAATAATCAAGGAATTTTTGAATATATGTCCAGTCAGTATTACTATACAGTAAAGGAAAATGATTAGATAAGTTTAATAAAGTTCTGCTAATAACAATAATGATAGTAATAGATTCCTATGTGGTAAAATACAGACAGTTTGAACAGTTTGGAGCGGTATGAACAGACCTTGGCAGGTATGTTTTTTTTTAATAAATCTGTCTTTCCTTATTTACTCATTTATTCTGTTTATCTCTCTTCTCCCCCTCCCTCCTTCATCCCGCTTCTGTCCATCTCAATTCAAGCATCACTTACTTACACTAAAAAACACTCTCCCTCTTTATTCCCCGGCAGACAAGCCTCTCGCATTTTTTGTTTTTCTCACTCTCTCTTTTCCCCTCTCATTTTCTCGCCCACTCAATCAATCTCTGCTCACACATATTTCTCTGTCGCCTCCTGCTCTGCTCTTCTCCCTTATCCCTTTTAGTCTCATTTTGTCCTTTACACTGCAATATTCTGCAAAATTCAACATTCTGTGTTCCACACAGCTGCAAATGGGATCTGCTGCAGGACCAGCGGTTTAACCAGGATCTTCTGCTCCCCAGTGTAAAATTAATTTAACGGGTCTTTGATACAAAAGTGACTGTCTGTGTTGACAAATATCATCTACCAGTTTACATGTTTACTATACACTCCCTATTTGATTTTCAACAATATGCTGCATGTAGCTTTTCGACATGCCACTGGCTAAGGTAAGAAAGTTACATATGCTTTTCCACTGGAACAAGGATCCACACTGCACCGTGAACATTTACTGAATGTAAATTTCAGCGCTCATTTTTAACACTGTGAGAAACACAGTGTACCAGGACATTACCAGTTATCTGGGTTAGGTATACGTTGCATGGCTAAAGGATGCAGAGAAAAAAATTTTAAACCTTGAACAACGCTTTCCTTTGCTACGAATCTATGGGCACAGTTTTGGGACAATGAATTCAGCATGTCAGAAACATCGTATCCGGACTGAGATACACTGGAAAATCAAACTGTGCTACAACTTCCATGCCATCGCAGTATGGTTTAGGTAAGGTAAAACTCCTGTAGAGTTGGAGAAGTCCCTTCTTAAACTGGAATATGGAATGATACAAAATACATAAAATTGGAGAGCGCACAGCAAAATACTGGATTATATAGTAGAGTGTACAGAGGTGTTATAAAGTGTACAGTACAGATTACAGTACCGTGTTGTGTACAGTAGTGTAGAGTGTAATGACTATACAGTACAGAGTGTTATAGGGTATACAGTAGAGTGTTATAGGGTATACAGTAGAGTGTTGTAGGGTATACAGTAGAGTGTTATAGGGTATACAGTAGAGTGTTATAGGGTATACAGCAGAGTGTTATGTACAGTAGGGTGTATAGTGTTATAGAGTGTACAGTAGAGTGTTGTAGGGTGTACAGCAGAATGTTATGTGTACAGTAGAGTGTTATAGGGTGTACAGTA
>JBBPCY010045255.1:0-13277 GCA_037974405.1 Brachyalestes nurse
TCGTTCACTCTTCAGGACATTACCTCACCAAACTTTCCTGCATCATATCTCTCTCTCTCTCTCATATCCATTACTGTTCTTGAATATATGACAGGTCTTTTCTTCTCTTTCTATCTATGGTCCAACAGAAACATCCTGAGTTCTGAACTCATATCAACTTTTCCATCTTCTTCTCCTCTCATGTCCCCAGTTGCATTAAATCACAGCTGCAGTTCATACCATCTTATCCAAAACGAACCAGACATTGCATTCATTTTCCATTTATGGCTTTGCAGTGCTATATCAAAAACATGCCGTTCAAAATCAAAAACATTCGGTGAAAAAGTATTCTATCAAAAGCCTTTTATCACGACTAAATCAATGAAACGATTCAAATCATTCATCAGATTACTTTCATAGAACCAACATTTGGTTCTTCTACCGAAACTGGTATTTTAACTTCAAAAAGCTTGTCTGCTTTAATTTGTTGAATGAACTGCACTTCTGAACAGAGTTATAAAACACCTGAGGTTCAGGAGGAGGGCCATGACTGAACCTCCTCATCTTCCAGTGTAACATCCTATAAATTTCCATTTCTACCTTGAATTTCTTGTGACAAAGATTTCAGGCTCCACGCCCACCCCTCCTCCCCCCTGTTTTACAGTCCTCCATGAGTCAAAATTAAAAAGGGGAGCCAGGCTAGCTCATTTAGAGGTGTAATAGTTGTGGGACAAAAAGACAAACCAATATGTAAACATAAATAAATACTTATGAATAACAGAAGCTGGTAGATTTCAAGACAAACTTATAAAATGCATAACATTACACATTTTGTTACTAAAATATTTCAAAATACAATTAGTTACATGTAGTACAAGGTTACATAAAGTATAATATAGTATCAAGTATAGTATAGTATAGTATAGTATAGTATAGTATAGTATAGTAGAGTACAATATTGTATAGTATAGTATAGTGTAGTATAGTATAGTATAGTGTAGTATAGTATAGTACAATCTTGTGTAGTAGAGTACAATATTGTATAGTATAGTATAATATAGTACAAAATTGCATAGTATGGTATAGTATAGTATAATATTGTATAGTATGGTATAGTAAAATATTGTATACTACAGTATAATATAGTATAATAGTAAAATTCTGCATAGTATAGTTTATTATAGTATAGTAAATACTGTATTGTATAGTGTTGTATAGTATAGTATAGCATATCATACTACAGTACAGGGGGTCCTCGAGTTGCAC
Organism: Brachyalestes nurse; assembly: GCA_037974405.1. Taxonomy (NCBI): domain Eukaryota; kingdom Metazoa; phylum Chordata; class Actinopteri; order Characiformes; family Alestidae; genus Brachyalestes; species Brachyalestes nurse. The sequence goes on from JBBPCY010045255.1 coordinate 1,246, forward strand.
CACAGATTTGTTCCTTCGACAGTAATGTAACCCAAATTTTGGTGTTAGTCGAAACTCACCCTAGTCTAAGACAGTTAACGATCCTAACAGTGTGGTAAAATCATAAAAACACTAAGCCACAGAAAAAAGAAAACCTCCTCACTCACACGCTGCGTTACTGCGTATTCTTCCACCACGCGCAACCAAACTCCACGTCCACGTAGTTCGTAAGTACGAGGCTAACGATGTCAGCTGAGTGGGAGTGGAGGCGGGAGTGAGTGCTGTAAACTTGAAACGTCGTATGTCGAGACTGTTGTAACTCGAGATGAAGTACATTCAGTACAGGTTTGTTCGCTCAGTGGGTGAGGGGAGATGCTGGGTGAGTCTGAATCAGATGGTAACACTGACCCTTGGGCTCCACACTGGCCAGCCCTGTTCCTCACTATTCGAAGGCTATTCCTAGAACCATATGTGCGAAAACTATTTTCTTCTTTTTTATTGTTTCTTTTTGTTTTATTTCTAAAAATGCACCATAAACTTTCAGTGAGAATAAAGCGACCTTTAGGGCTTCCACCTGTTCCCATCCTGCTTCGTACTGCGAGTTTGTGTGTGTGAGTGTGTTCTTGACTGACGTAAGGCTTGGAGCATAGAGGAAAAGAAAGGAGGGTTTCATGGAAAGCCTGCAGGAAGCACTTGGTGTTTCTTTCCTGTGCTGCTGAACACAAAGTAACTTAGGGAAACTTGTGTATGTGAGTGCGTTTGTATACACGTCAGGGTGTGTGTGCAGCTGTATCCACCCCACGCCTCCCAGAGCTGTGCAGTAATCCGAAACTGAAACGGTCAGAACCTTTGTTGTGGCACAGCAAGTCGCTCCTGTTACTGGAAAGGGACGCGCTGGACAATCAAAAGGGCCTGGACAGGAAGACGCAGTCTAAGCACTTACCCATCAAAAACAATGCTAAATGTGAAAATAACACATCTTATGACCCTCAGGTTGCATGATTTACAATACCTGCTACACCATCTATTCCCATTATGTCCAGCACAGGAAGTCTCCACAGAATTACAGGGGAAGTAATCGAATTACACGAGCTGCAAGAGGTTGCTTGGCCAGGAGGAGACCGATCTGAATCTCATCTGAAGACTGAATCTCGTCAATTGTCTGAGCGAATTAGGTTAAAGCCGCACAAAGTAAGTCGCTAATTAATGGCTCGCTAATCTTGGAACCAGAACCTCTGACAGTCTTGCATGAGCACATCCAGGAGATTTGAAAAGTACTATAAAAAACAAACTTCTCTCAAAATCCCCTTATTTCTTCCTTTACTCCTTATCATAATAGCCCTAAAATGCCATTTCAGCCTGTTTTGGAGGTCCATTCGTCCAGGGGTTAAGTGTTATTCTTTTATAGTTTAGTATAGTATACTATAGTATAGTACATGTAGAACTCACACTAGTGTGTTCCCTCGTTAGGTGAGGTAAGGGGTTGGGTGTGCCAAATCAGAAGCCAACCCGGACCCATAGACGACACGTAGGCAGCCCTGTTCCACACTAATTAAAGGCTTTTCCTTGAATGTATAAGAACTATTTGCACTCTTTTGTTTCTTTTTGCTTTATTTTAAGAATGTACCTTGAACTTTCAGTAAGAATACAGCGACCTTTAGGGCTTCCACCTGTTCACTGCTGCTCGGCTACACTGTGATACACTGAAAATATGAATACACCAGTGATATTCTCCAGTCTCATGAAATGTGAACTCTGCATCTTTTAATAGACTCTTGGTACTGAGACTACTGGAAGTCTGCAAGTCACAACAACAGATTTAGAAAAAAAGCCCTAAAATGTAGAAGGACGTATACCTGGGGTCACAGAGTGATGGGAACCTTCCAATCTTGTAACATTTTGTACCTGCTTTTACCAATTAATAATACTTTTAAATGAATAACGTGATATGTCACGATGTAACTGAGGGGAGGGAACTCATTGTCCCCTTCTTTCTAAATGAACGAAGAACAAGCTGTTCTAAGTACGTCTGTTCCCTCATTAAACACTTTCTGGAGAAGGACTGGAGCCTGCAAAATTAGATCTCAGTGACTCTAACTCTCAATATTTTATTAAATAATACTGAATAAAGTCATTATTATTCTAGCTGTAAATGGGCCGTCAGCATATTACCTAAATCCATTTTTTGCTGTTAGCTCACCACACTCGCTTCCACACAAACTGAAATGTTAACGTGATGTGTTGACCAAACCACTTGTTAGCAACTAATACTCTTAGTTTAAACTAGTAACTAGTAATTTAATTTAATTCAATTGTTCCTGTAATTCATTTTATTTATTTTGCTTTTATCCAGTTTTGTCGTGACCATTTCTACACACTAAGTCCCTTTATCAAACGATGCTACCAGTGCTGGGACTGAAGGATAGAACATACTTATCTAAAGACAAACTGGTATTAACGCAACCACACTGCACAGGCCAACATATTAGTAGTGAATATGGGTGTAACGGTGCAGAAAGCTCACGGTTCAGTTTACACTACAGTTCTGACATCATGGTTCAATACGGCTCACGATACAGCGAAGTTAAGTAACGAAAAGTTCTAAAGAAAGAGGCTTGGTTTGTTTTCGTTTATTTTAAATAAACAGCAGTTTATTAACCAGTAAACACACTCTTGCTTATATTTTCATGTATGTGTAAGGCAGCAGAAGTGTTACGCCAGTAGGTGGCACTATTGCACCACACTACGACCCAGGTGTATGATTTACTGGTGCTTTTTGGTCCCTCTGTGATGCCGTAAGGATCCGCATTACTTTAATCGTGTCTTCTCCATCGCACCGTGTATTCTCCGTACGACATCATGTACCGACCCGTGATCCATGTACCGTGACGGTTCGGTACCAATACATGTACCGTTACAGCCCTAATAGTGAATGATAACTGCCAGTCCTGGTAGCTCATAGATGCTCATGTAGATACCTGAGCTGACTGATGAAGAGACAGCCAAGCCAATTATGGCCCCTGTGTTTCCAGCAATGTATGAATGTAGCATCATCAAGTCTCGAACTTGCAGTCTTCCAATGATGGGGCCAATGCGTTGACCATGGATCCCTTTAAGTATCTGTTTAACTTTATTTGAATTATGGTTAAGGATCATATTTGGAAAGCAAAATATATTTCTATATTCTATATTCTATATTTTATCCCATTAAATGTGATGGTTCTTTGCATAAATGCTCTTATATTGGGGATTTTAACAGTATTTTTTCAAGACCAGAAATGCAAGTGTAAAACAGAGTCAATATCCAGGTGAAACTGGCCCAGCAGTTCACCAGAATAAGAGCTGTACAGGAATGAAGCAATACGTCACCTCTGTGATGCCGCTCGGCCCATAAAGCAGAATGTTTGTGTGGAATGAAGGAGCTATTGACTGAGTGAGAAAGTGCTAAGAAGGTGGAATGCCATGCATTAACATTTCCTTGCACTTGCCGTAAGAGCCACACTGTCTCAGCAGTCTGGTCACGCGAAATGTCGCAGAGTCACGTAGGCCAGTCTAACGTCCTTCACTTTTCGTATGGCATTCAAGGCAAAATCTAAAGAAATGGAGGCATGTACGTGCAGTGCAGTTCGTCCGGGTGGGTGTGGGTTTCAAAAGGAACAGTAAGAAGCGTGTAACCGCTCAAGACTGAGAAAGGAAAGCGAGTGCATAAAGCAGGCACGAATCAGATCTGCTCTTTTACCATGACGACTAAAGCTAAACAGCGCCAGGAGTCATCAATGGCAGGAAGGGAGAGACCTAGCAATGGCCATTGTGAGGTCAGCCAATCCAAAGTCATATCAAAGGCCACTTCTCAAGCCCTGTACAGCATATATCACAAAGCAGGACTTCTTACTTAACCAAGATGGGATGGGAAGATTGGTGACTTGGTGAATCATGCATTGACACTGAAATGTCTTTAAAAAAATATGGTTCCTTAAGACCCTGTAAAGGAATTCTTTGCTACTCTTTTCTTCAGGTCATATCAGAGACCCATGATATGGACAAAATACCATATTGCAATGATATTACAACATACTGTGGCTATTAAAACCTTTTGAGATATTTCTAAATGCCTAAAACATTCAATTTATTCATTCGTACTGCATCTTGTAAATTACACAATTCATCCAAAATTCCAAAGATTTTTAAAATACACAACCATTTGAGTCCGTCTATACAGGGAGACCAGTGCACAGAAACCTTAACCACACCTCGCCCAAACTCATTTTCTGCACTGCACTATAGCATTTTCTCTCATGATGCAATGCACACAATGCCTTCCTCCCTAATAACAGTGTTTCATGGGTTTCTCTTTCCCAACAAGTCAACCAGCATCAATTTTCCCTAGTTAATCACCTAATGAGCTATAATTTCAGATGGTTGCACAATTTGATGATGTTAATTGGAGTTCATAACAAATGACTGAACAAGAACTCCCAAAGCAACTGGGTCATTGAACAGAAGCTGCATTTAGTGGAGCCCAAAAGAATTAGCCAGTATTACACCTGTATCTCCAGCCTTGAGCTACAGGAACTAATAACACTGCCTCAGTTTTCTCTTTAAGTGTGTAAATATGATAGCTCCTAAAAGGTTCTTGGCTTAGCTGTGTGGTTCTAGGGAAAACTGTTAACTAGTATAGAACTTTTACACTATGTGGAGTTTTTTTTCAGCCTTAAAAATGTTACCTCAACTCATACACAAAATTACATTATTAGAACATTAATTATTTTTTCACACATAAAAATGTAACGTAAATAAAAAGGTCTATAAAACGGTGCAGCAGATGTGAATCAGAATGTGAATGAAAAGTTGAAGAAATTAAATAACAATGTAATTATAACTTAGGAATTGATCAACCTTGATTTATTCAGATTACTCCCTTAAAGAAGGTAATTTATAGCTCTTCACTTCTCTAGTCCTGTTGCTAAATTTCAGGATGCATGGTCTTTATAGTCCATATACGGAAACTAAGCGCCAAAACCAGCTTATTGTATATTCATTGCTTTTGTAATGTCAAATAAACCAACATATTTGCATAGCAGCCTACTGGGCCTATGGCAAGTTAAAGTCATGCTTTGGTCCAGGCTGATTTTTGAATGAGGCATTATACATGACAGCTTATTTCCATATACCAATCTTAAAAGCAGCCTGCTTAAGTCTAAGAAATAAAAAGAGGTTGAAAAACAGTCGTGCAAAATGAATTTTTGAGCCCAGAACCACGCTAATGTCATAAGTGAACCTCCAAGAAACAAACAGACGAAGAAAACAAACATAAAAATGTAGGATATAAGTTAGAATGAACTAATTCATTTTTTCTGCCATTGTTTTCCATGTAATTAATTGCCCTTTGTTTTCTTCTGCAGTCTCATTTCACACTCACAGGTAGCTGAGACTACGCAGCCAGCTGAGTGCGCTCATTACCCCCATGGTATCATTTCCAAAGATGCAAACACAGCTTGTAAAATTCACTAATCATGTGGGTTGTTTGTGCAGTGCTTAATCAGGCCGTCGCTCTGAAGAGGGCTGTGAGTCTCCCTGGTACTGAACACAGCTACTCTGGAGAAATACACACAAACACACAGACACACTCATACACACACACACAGACACACTCATACACACAAACACACACGCACACACACACACTCTCTCTCTCTCTCTCTCTCTCTCTCTCCTGCCCACTCACTTAGCTGTGTGTCACCTTGCTGCAGGCTACAGCATGCACACACACACAAACATACACTCATACCCATGTAGTCCATGCTCCAACAGAAAACCTAACAGGCTAATGACTGTTTCTTCTCCGCTGAGCAGCTCCTCCTGAATGAAGCTGCAGTTACTGCTGACCTGAGCATGACACACACGAGCCCGAACAACGGAGCCAGACAGGCCAACAGCTGAAAATCATCTCTTAAAGCATGTTCAATAGGCTACAATGCAAAATGTATTGTGGTGGTCCTGAACTAGACCTGTGCTACACATTTTGGTTTCAGAGCTCCTTCTCACCTGATTCAACTAACCAGCTAATCGCCTCTATCAAAATCCTAAGAATCTGGCGATGGCCGCTTAAACTGGTTTAGATCTGCTGCCAGAGGAGCCACGTTTGTGACACTCTGGGGTTTTATATTCCATTAATTGGTGTCATAAGAAAACCTTGTAACTTTTTTGCTGCCATGTATATTGTGAAAATATTTGAGGATAAACCAGTGAAAATGAACAGATGTTGATTTACTGAGCTGTTTCTGTCTCTGTGTTAGAGATACACTGCTTCCTAATGACAGTGATGATGCTTGTTAGCTTCTTTACCACTTGTATTTTGCACTGTGCAGTTTTGTTAGACCTAGGCGTGTAAAAATGCACTGACGCATCAGGATGCATCCGTCCGAGGGTGTTAATTCAACTGCATTGATTTTGCAATGTTAGAACTGATTGACTGTTTACAGCAATATTCAATACAGTATGTGCTGATTTTTAAGTTCTCAGGCTAATTACAAATGGAAAAATAATAAACAGCTGAGTTTTTGAATATAGTATAGTATAGGAGTATTTTGAAAATAATTCTGAATCCAAAACAACCAAATCAATTGAAATGATCATTCGATTCTCTGAACCCTCAATGTTTTTTAATGTGACCTCAGTGGTAGTAAGCATCAAATTCCTCACACATGCAAGTGCTAATGAATCCACAGCGGTTCTGACCTGTGCGGAGCGGTCGGGCAGTCTGTAGTTCTGGTTCTGGAGGAAGCGGCAGCCGTCCTTGGCCAGCCTCTGCACCATCTCCAGACGGGACAGCTCATCGGGCGATCGCAGCGCACACACACTGCCCTGCTGCAGAGCCGGAGGCAGAGAGAAGAGATACTTTAGCCCACAGTCCCATGCCATGCTTCCCATCACTCACTCACTTACACACATACACACACGGCCAGGTAAGGCACAAGTCCCTAAACAAGAGAGAAGAGACTGAGCCCCTCAGTCCTTAGTAAACTCCAGAGAAGTTTGTCAAACGCTATCCAAAAGTGTGTGTAGGAACAGAAGATTGATTCCTTTCATCCTCTGCTCCTTCTCTCTCTTCCCTAGACTAATGTATGAGGGAGTGCACTCGAGTGCATTTCCTCACTGAGTAAGCATGTGCGCATTTGTCTGTGTGTATGTGTGTGAGTAACTCCTCCCAAGCAGAGGCGGGAAAAGTCTGGAAAGAGCTGTACTTAAACTTCAGAATGGGGCAGCGCAGCCTAAGAGGAAACTCTGGAGTATTTCGCTTCCTGAAAGGAAGGAGCTTTGGCAAGCATACGTTGGGGTTATCATGATACCTCATGTGTGTGTTTATGTTAGTGGGGTATGTGCGTATGTGTGTGTCTGTGTGAAAGTAGAAGAATCGTAAATGAAAGAGAAGAAGGAGTTGTGTTCAGATGCATATGTCCTGTATATAATGCAGTGTTTCCCCCATCATTAAACCCACTCAGTTTGGATAAGATACAGACATAACTGGCTGGTAAGCCTGGACAATAATGTAAATGTAGACCAACATGTATCACCTACAAAAGTAGCACAATAAACATTATCATTGTGATTTAAATTCAGTCACAATACACCACATATAAGTGTTATACTACGCGTTTACATGTGGGGTTTCGTTTCTATGGCTAGTTTCAAAATATGCCAGTTTGGAAATATTTTTATTTCTGACAAGCACTAAAAACCACTGGATGTTAACGGTGTAACATGCCGTCTTTGCAAAAAATAATTAACAAGGGTTGAACTATTTCGCAAGAGTATCTCAGAATACTGGGCTTGTTCTATAGTGGAGGACAGATAAGATCAAATTAACCAACTGGTGAAATAGACAAACTAGCACCCTTCTCCTGGACAAACTCATTCATTTTCCTCTCTGCTATAGATCCAGTCTCGCATACCAGAGTTTCTCTGTGCATGTTCACAAGAAGAAGACTGTACTATATTCTTGTTATAGTGTGACGTTCAAAGGATCTGTGTGTAGATAATTAGGGTGGTGATGTTCAGTTCATATAACTGAACTACAGTACTTTTTATTGTATAAAAACTATCCATAGACAAATGAAAGACGAAGCAAAACAGCAAAGAAGTTTCCTATCATTTAGTGTTTATCTGATATGTGTTTATATTTTAGGCAAAAAAATTAACTATTTCAAAATCTTTAAGATTCACTAAATTCAGATCCCAAGTCACAGATCTGATGTTCCTGATTTGAATCAAAGGCCAGCTGTCAATCTGACAAAATGCCACTTTAAACATTTGTGGATAAGCGTCTGTAGATGGCTGTGGGACAGTCACAAAAATGTAATAACCTTTATGTTTTCCATCACCTTGCGCAAATGTGGTCCCCATAAAGATCTAAAAACATGGTCACACATCCACATGCAGCCTGGTAGTCATGAGCTGCTGGGACAGGGGGTATATTATCATTTCAGAACCAGACCCCCTCCCATTTGTTTATTTACACTGGGCTATGTTTTGATTGGCTCTGACCAAAGCGCTTCCTGTGAGGTAAATCATCCCACGGTGCCACTGAAACAATGGCGCAGTGCAGTCAGACGGCCAGCAAACTCATAAAAACACCCCAAACAAGCAGAACAACTTAAAGAAAACATCCACAGGAAAGACGTCTTGCGCACATGGTGGCCTGTGGTCCATTAACTGAGTGAGTTCACTCCTACAGACCGCTGGGCCTATATGCTCCACGCTAAGAGTGGCTTAACTTCAACCCAGCTAGAGGGAGATGTCCAGTGTCACTGAAATATTCATGTGAGGTGTGTGTTTGTGGGATCAAACACACGCTGCATGAGCGAACGGTGGACTGCTGCATTTCTCTGAGCAGACTGAAGGCTGAAGTGGATGTGAGTCACTGAGGCTTATTTTAATGGTGGCTTCTGGGGGTCATTTATGAGTGTGTCTGTGGGTCAGACCACATGTACGCAAAGAGAGGAGAGAGAGATGGTAATAAGCACGGCAATAAGCTCTGGGTGAACCACAGAAGAGCTCTAATCAGATGCGGCACAGCTATGCTGCACACACACATGGAGCTGGGCTGAGCATATTATTGTTACTGTAATCATGCCTCAATATGTTTGTCTGGTTATATCATCGGACCCGTGTGTTTTATGAAAAAAACACATGATACATACAGAAATGTACATCATTTACAGTCTCCAAAAAACGATATGAAGTATCAGGTCATTGTTCCATTGTATGAATTTATTTTTCCATTTCCATTTCTCCGAATGCTATATAGATTATTAAATACTGAATAAGATACTGAATACTACTGAAAGACATTGTACTCATAGTTTTTAATTTTGTTTTGTAGATTATATTGAAAGTAATGAATAAAATGATTTTATTGCGATACATATAGTATTGCAAATGTATCTGCAAGCATCATGGTGTTATATTTTAGCTCTATAACCCAGTTACTCCACAAATCTTCTACAAGAGGATATTCCTAGAAGTGTTAACCACCAGAAACGTTACAGAGGAGGAGACGCTTCTCTGGTTGAAATATTCATGGGATAAGTCGGAACGCTCAACATGGGGTCTGTTTACAGGCAAGGTCCTACGCTTCAGTAACGAGAGCCAAACGCCTTGCTGGGAGAGCCACAAGCGGAGAAAGCTCATGCTCAGTGAAAAACAGAAAGAACCAGAAAAACAAATAACCAATTTTCTGTCTGTTGCTCAAGTCAAGACATTACAAACTATGTGATTTTGTCTGATTTTATGAGTAACTTATATTTAATAATATCTCTGAAAGGCAACTGTGGCTTTTAGTTTTTGATTTATAGATTTATTGTCATTTCAACCATACACACATAGAACACAGTGAAACAACACAACATGCCTCCAAGACCATGGAGCAACACAAGAACAGAACAGAACAGAACACCACAGGACCACAAGTGCAGACAGGATGAAAAAGAGTGAAAAATCACAAGAGCAGCAATAGAACTGCAATAACAGCTACCATACTAGTCTGAGTAGAGCTTTATGACAGATACTGTATTCTAGTTCTTAAATTAGGAAAAGACAGAGAATATTGAAACCGACTGGATACCCACCATGCTTTCAAAACAAAAAGGCTACGTTAATTTATTATTTGAGCCGCTTATTTTAAATTTTAAACCATGGTAAAGGAGGTGCTGGAGCCTATGCGATCATAAAGTAAGGCAGTGGTTCCCAAACTGGGGGGCGCGCCCCCTAGGGGGGTGCAGAGGTATTGCAGCGGGGCGCACCAAAGGGATAGCCTACGCTCCACTCAAGCACTGCTAGCAAAAACATGGACAAGTTTGTGCCCCCAGCCAAGCCTCCAGCAGAGACTGACTCTTCATCAGCTGCAAGTTCAAGTGTGAGACGTGAGATGATCCTCTTTTAATTAATTTTCTCAGCCATTTTTGTGGAGACGGTTGTTTATTCTTGTGTATAACTTCAGTTTGCTCTTTAGTTCTCCCACAGTGGTGAAATTGCACCATTCGATATTGCATTTGTTTCGCTCAATTAGAAAAGGGAGTTGTATTTAGTTGTGTGTAGTTTGAATGGGGGGGGCTCTTTAATGTTCCTATCTATAAAAGGGCGGCCCTGCAGAGAAAGTTTGGGAACCACTGGAGTAAGGTAAGGTAAGACCTCCTTACACAGTCACACACACAGTCACACACACAGTCCCACACAGGGCAATCTGGCATCTCCAGTTCACCTTCTGTGTGTGTCTGGGAGGAATCGAACCCACTACGCAGTTTCAATTTGGTGTCCACTCAATTTAATGAACCCATTGGAAAATAAAGTCCCCTTTTACAGAGGAGTGTTGATTCCAGGGTTGTTTTAAGTGAACATGTGACGTCAGCGTTTAGGGTGCGTCTTCCAGTGAAGCGTATTTTTAAACTTTAGCAGTCATATTATGTCGTTTTCTTTATTCACTCAGCGCCTCTAATTAGAAACTGTATTTCTTTCGCTGAGATTGGTATCATTAACTATAAATAACTGACTGATTATCGTTCTCTCTCACACATACAAACACACACAAACACACACACACACACACACACACACTCAGACTCACTCATCAGCACTGTCCTGCAGTAGTTTCCTCAGTAAATAAACATGTCTGATAAGCCGTGGTGCTGGACCTGCCCCCGACTCTCCAGAGTGGCTATCTGCCACCGGCGCTTCCTGTTGCCCTCTTGCAACCACAACAACCATGGGAATAAAAACTCCAGCCTAAAAGTAACTGCGGTCAGGGCTCCTCCCCTCCAGGTTTCCAAGGATGTGGATGTCCACTTTCAAATAAATAGATTTTTTCTTAATGTACATTGTTAGAAGTGGGCTTTACACACACACACACACACACACACACGAAATATCAGCTAAACTATGATTAACATTACAGGAATAAAATGTGCTTTATATAACCGTGGTTCATTTTTTCAGAACATAATTGTATCCAAAATTATACACACATTTTTAAACGATAGTCTGAAAGTGTTCTCAGTCTATCTGATCTAAGAGCTACGTGGTGCTATGTGGTCTTCTCCAGAGTCTGCCTGGTTTCAGAGGCAGGAGCAGAGAAGAGACTAATATATCTATCTAACAACTATTCTACTCTGTTTACTGACAATGTGAAAGACTTAGAACTGCACTGTGTATGAAATATGAATGAAAGGTGCTACATAAATAAATTTACCATTGTTACCATAATAATAAGTAAAATGATTATTGTTCCAATTTCCCTGCTTCAAATGTTTAGAGGATTTTGCTTCAGTTTTTTTTATTTTTATCCTATCTCTGCTTTCAGATTATGTTCACACTGCAGCTTGAATCACTGATTATCAGAATCTCTTCTCACTTCTTTTTTACTAATTACACTACCGGTCAAAAGTTTGGACACACCTCCTCATTCAACGATTTCCTTTGTTGTTATTAGTGGCTACATTGTAGATTAATACTGAAAACATCACCTATTGCTCTGATGACAGCTTTGCACACTCTTGGCA